>JPKC01003658.1:0-41986 GCA_000750925.1 Pseudogymnoascus sp. VKM F-4518 (FW-2643)
CGCGCCAATCGACTACTCCCAAACCCCCGAAATCATCCACGTCTCCCCCCGCGGCCGCTTCCCCCCCGCCCCCTCCACCTCGACAGATCTCGTCACCACCAAAACCGCCATCTACGAAGAGCGCTACGGCCCGCCCTACCACCACCACCACCACCACCACCGCAGCCGCAGCATGGGCCCGACGCCGCGGCACGAGGAGTACATTGAGAGCAGCCTTGCGCTGGCGCCTATTCCGGCGTTTCCGTCGCGGAGACATCGGTATGTGGAGGAGGAGGAGGGGCGGATAGTGAGGATTGAGCGCATCCGGGACGCGGATTATAGGCGCGATGAGGCGGGGCAGCTTGTGTTGTATGAGAGGGATGAGAGGGGGGTGGAGCCGGTGGCGGCGGTGAGGAGGGATAGGAAAGGTAGGATGAGTCTTGTTGTTCCGAAGAGGTATCGCTGAGCTGTGTGCGGGCGGTGCGGTGATGTGTTGGGGTGCTCTTTTTTGAAGGGCCTGCGCTGACTTTGGGCAGGCCCGAATCCGAGGGCTGTTAGGGCTATGATGAGGTTTGTTACTTGAGATGGATTGGGGGGTAGGGGATGGGTGTTAAAGGGTGTGGAGGAAAGGGAGGGGAGGTAGACGGGTTGTGAAGCGGAAGGGAAGGGAGGCTTATTTGGGTTTATGGGCTGTTGGATCTTTTTTATCCGCGAGCATTCATGATGTGTTGACGAGAGAACTATGTAACGAAGGCATGGAAGGATGTTGGAAGCGCTGGAAGGATTATGGCTGTTCCCTGGGGATAATATATACTATATAGCAATGTACTGTACTGTGCGTGCATCATGCAGTACTATAAATGGCTGATGGCGTCCAGATCAGCCTCATAAGAGTGGGAATATCATCATCCTGTCATACGCGGCTCCTTCTCGATGATAATTGACCCTCCACCCCTGACCGACCCCTGGTCGTCGAAGATGCCTCGGCTCCCATCTCCATCCCGTCCCTTCCCTTCACCCACCCCCCGCCACCACCTCCAACAAGCCCGGAGTACAGTACAGCACTCTACATCACCTCCCCTGTGCGTCCCGTACCACATGAAAGACCGTGATACCCCCATCCCCTGCCCAGCAACGTGCCTGCATTCTTCTAGTGTCCCAGGAAAACGCCACTCTGCGCAGGGCTAATGTCTCATCTATCCCCCTCATGGGTAGGTACTCGGCGTGGCTGTATGCATATCGCCCGATCCGAGCAGAACGGATGTGGGGGGGGGAGGGCAGAAGGGAAGGTAGGTAGATGGACGGGTGGAGGGGAGCGGGATGTTGGTGTTGGTGTTGGTGCGATGGATTTACCCATCCAATACTGTGGCGGTGAAACACGTGATGGGTAATCTTAACAGAGGAGGTGGTATATATGCTAAACCTGTATCCAACATTGAGTATCCAGGAAGAGGAACCAACAGCGTGAGGGAACCGAGATGCAGAGACCGTTGCAGGATGTTGGGGGGAAGATGCAGTGGTGGCATATGAGAGCGGCGTTCCCGAGTTGAGGCTTGCAGAACAGACTGAGGGAAAAACACCGAGTTACCGCCAGCGCATACCTATTTTCTGCGTTAGTAGGAATACCACCGAGAAGAAGGAGCTTACACAGTTATAATAACGCAGCTGCAGTAAAATATCGCGGATTGGACATTTCTATTATCTCACACGTGACATTGGTGATTGACGAGGCTGGGAAAGCTGCCTGGGTCGCGCGTAAAGTGGTTCGCCTTTGGCGACGCGTCCAGCGCGTCGCCAAAAAGTAACGTACAGTAAATCGACAAGCATCACGAAAACCCTCAACCTCTCTCCAAACAGGGGAACAAAAAAACCTCCTCAACACCCACCTCCAACCCCCCAAACCCCACTCACCCTCCCACGCCCACACTCACACCACACTCCCCATGGCCTCCTAACCCTCCATGAATCACGGCACCCACTCGCAACGGCCCAGGAGCTCTCAGCCATGGTGCTGCAAGCCAGCGGCAAACGGAGTCTAGAGAAGCTTCCCCCCCGCCCGCCGACGCCGCCTCGCGAATCCGAACCCGTCGAGCCGCGCCCCCGACTCCTTCGCCGCATCCTGTCTATGGGATTAGGGACCAAGACGCCGCCTAACGCATCGCCCAAGTCGTCGGCTGAGTGCACTGTGCAGACGCCGTCGGACCGCTCGTGCAAGAAGGTTGGATGGTCGATTGTGGATGAGACGGAGGAAGCGGAGGTGCTGAAGAGTACGAGGCTTTCGAATCAGATATTGCGATCGTTGCCGCCGTCGAGTGATCAGAAGCCGCCCAAGTCGATTTTGAAACCGTATAATGGGGCTATACCTGTGAATCGGACGTTGAGCCTTGATAAGTCTGCGGAGCCGCTTACGGACGCCAGTTTTGCTGTTATGTTGGAGTCGGTGGCGAAGCAGTTGGCGGGGGCGGATAGGATGTCGAGGGTGGATGCTTATATGTCGCTCTCGAGTGTTTTGAAGGCTACGGAGAATATCCCGGATCCGAAGTCTTTGAAGGATAAGATGGGGCTACTGGCTCAGTTTATACAGCGTGATATGACTGCCCAACTTGCTTCTGGCGCACCCGATACTGTTTTGATTAACAACGCCCTTATACTACTTGCGAGCCTGTTCTGGAAGACCGAACCTCTCCCTACCGACTTCTCCGTCTTCGTCCTCGAGCACGCCATCGCCACATTCGAGGACCCCCAGATCTCAAAGGATGTTGCCAAACACCTCATGTTTGTTATTGGACAACAGAATTTCTCGCCGAAGATCATGACACCCGAGCGAGCTGCGCGAGTGCTCAAAGCTACACACGAAATCGCGGAACACGTTAGGGGGAAGAGCATTGTGCTTGGACGGCTGGGGATATACAGGAAGCTTCTAAAACAGTCCAAGGCATCGCTGGTTGCGAATAATGACTGGCTGAAGGATATGTTTGAGGATATGCTCGTCAGTGTCAAAGAAGTCCGCAGCCCAGTCATAGCATTCGGATTCGAGGCTGCGCTACAGTTTGGGACACAACTAAAGGTATCTCGTTCCGTAGTGGAGCTGTTCCAAGCACCTCACGATAAAGGGGGCAAGTACGGAAACTATTACGCCGGCCGACTCAATACTGCCATCCAAACCAAGCAGGATGTGCCATCCGTGCCGCAAATATGGAGCGTGGTCACGCTATTCCTCCGTTCACGCCCTTCACAATTAGAGCACTGGGAATTTATGACCCCATGGTTCCAGACGCTCCAGAAGTGCTTCAACAGCGGCGACCCCGAGGTCAAGCGCGAGGCCAACTTCGCCTGGAACAGACTCGTCTTTGCCATCCGGCCGGACGAGAAGACCAACCCCCGATTCATCAAGATGCTGCACCAGCCATTTATCGGGCAGCTCAACCGCAAGAATAGTAGCAAGCAGGGGAAGGAGATGTTCCAGGTCACTATTAGCAGCATTTGCAATTTGCTGTATTATACTTTAAACCCAAGCGCGTCACATGCGCAGCTTAGTTTATACTGGGACTCGTACGTCGTTCCGTTGATTGGGAAGTTGTCAACTACAACCGCAGAACAAGGAACGGGTGCAGGAACGCCAAGTATGGATGGCGTTGAGCAGGCAATTGAGATTCTGCGCTCACTACTCGAGCCTTCAACGCAACCATCCGCCACACCATGGAAACAAGACCGCGCCATGGCCGCCGACCTAGTGAAGCCCAGCGAGCTCCCATCCCTCGACTCGAAGTGGGTGCGGAAGAACTGCGTGCGCGTCCTGGACGTCATGGAGCAGCTTCTCGAGCAACGCTTCGCCGATCTCGGGAAGGCGCAGAGCCCCGCCACGGATTTGTGGAGGAGCTTCTTAATGACCGTCGCCGCGGCGGGTGCGAAGGAGATCAAGGTCTCCAATGAGACGATGGAATGCGTAGCCTGGATCTTCACTATGCTGCGCCGATTCTGGCAGAGGGGCCCTCAGCCGAATAAGCTGCCCGAAGCTATGGATCCAGCGGCCTATCTCGATGGCATGGTCTATCTAATAACGGAGAGCGTGAGTATCCTTGGGATCTTGCCGTTCACCGAGAAAAAGCTTTCGGTCACCGAACAAAACGCCTTCCTGGCCGTCGCCACACCATCCTCCCACCGCCTCCCAAAAACTATCAAATCACCAATCCAATACCTCATCGTCCTCCTCGTCGAAGCAGCATCAGACCTCCAATGCAGCACAACCTACAAAGCCGCCATCCGCGACATCCTCAACCCCTTCTACGAAGCCCGAACCTCGCGCACATCCCGCTTCGAATTCTGCCAGGACCTCGTGCAGTGCCTCCCCGAAGCAGTCCGCGGCTCCGACATCTCCCCCGCCGAAACAGTCTGGTGCGTCCTCGCGGACATGCTCGCCCAGGCCATCGGCGAGACCGACGACGGACACAGCCACACCCCCAGCTCCAGCGCGAATAAACAGCAAGATGGCGATGTGTTGCGTGGTATAGTCCGAGTCCTCGAGTACGGCCTCACTACTGTCGTGTCGGAGGGGATTCCGCATTTGGAAACCCTGTTCCGCGCTGCGTCGAGTTATATCAGGGCTGAGGTTGGCGATGGCGGACATGCGTTATGTCTTGTTGATCCGCTGGCGAGGTGCTTGGGCGATCAGCTGGGTCGGACGGATGTGCGCGCCCTTGCAGGAATGTGTGCAGTGCTGGTGGGCGATGCGTGTTACCCCGTTGATGCACAGTCGCTTGAGGCGGCGCGACGGAGGTTATGGGGCGCGTCGACGAGTAGTCCTAAGCCGGCTACTACGGATCCTTATAAATACCTCTATGGTACGGTGAATGTGTATTTGGAGAAGTGTTATGAAGAGTGTAGCAAAGATGGGGTGGCTGCGGATGCGTTGCTGGCTGGTGTTACTGTTTTGATTGAGAGGTGTCCCAGTGCGCATTCGCTGGATTTGTTTGCGGGAATTGGGTCGGGTGGTGCGTGTTGGATACAGGATGCAAACGGGGCTGTGAAATCACGGTCTTCGACTTCCAAGGCTGTCACTTCTCTGTGGGAAGCAATCCGCTCACAGGCATCAACTGCGATCCCCGGAGTAGACACCACCACAGCTCTCTCCAAGCTGCAAGCACTCCTATCCGCCGGCCTAAACAGCAAACGCAAACCCATCGCGAATTCAGCCATCACACTTTGGAACGCCACCTTCGGGTCCCAATCTACCCTCACCTACCCCCCCGACGTCGCAAAGGCACTAGCCCGCCTCCGCCCCGTCGCCGACCTCAAACTCCCAACTTTCCCCACAACATACGACGAAGCCGCCACACCCAGCGGTCCCCAATTCATCGACTCCGATTCAGATAGCCAAGCTCTGTCATTCCGCTGCTCCAGCCGCCCGGCCAGTCGTGGAGTGACGCCATATCTTGAATCTTCACCCCTCCCTTCCCACCGGAAAACCAAATCCCCTCATCCCAGCATCGAGCTATCTAAATCCGCATCTAAAAAACGCCTCTCCGACGCCCGCGCGTCGAAGCTCCGCGGAAAGGGAAAGAGGGATACCACCCCCCGTCTCCGTCACGACGATTCGCAGATCCAGTTCGCAGCCATCGAGTCCTCGCCTACAGCCGACGACTCGCAGCTCCTAACCGATCGCCAGCGCGAGGTCAAGGAGAGGCAGCAGGAGGAGGCGGCTAGCATGTTCCCGGATCTGAGGAAGAGCCCGAGGATGAAGACGAGGCGGTCAGGGGAGAGGTTGGCGCTGAGCTCGGATTTGCCGGTGGCGGAGGGGACGACGTGGGGGACGCCGAGTATTAGTCGTGTGGCGGAGAGGGAGGATGATTTTATTACCTCATCGCCTACGCCGAGAAGAGAGGCTAGTGAGGGGGTGCTTGGGAAGGAGGAGGAGGCGGATGTGCCGTCTTCGCCACCGAAGGGGGAGGCTGAGGGAGGACCGTCGGCGAGCGATGAGTTCTGGAATGTCACGTCGTTTGGGTCGATTGATTCGTTGCTGCTCGAGCAGCATGCCCTTGGACTTCCGGAGGTGGTGCATGGAGAAGTTGTTGAGGAAGATGGGAGAAGTGACAGTTCGTCTATAATGATGCAGGCGCTACCCCTCCCCCACAACGCGGAACCCGAGCAAGTCGATGAAACAACACATGAATCAACGTTCTCAGACGCCCTATCAAACCTCGACGCTATCCGTGAGCGCGACGACGTAACGACAGACGACGTCTTCGTAGACGCGCAGTCCTCGCCCCAACTCCAGGCGCAGGCCGATCAACCCAGCGCGCAGGGAAGCGGGCGACGCAAGAGACGGCGCCGGAATCGGCGAGGCTCGAATGGGGAGTCAAGCCGGGGGACGAGTGCATCTGCTCCTGCTGAGGAGAGCGTGCAGCTGCCTACCGAACAAAACAACGAACCTCCTGCCAAGGAAACAACCGGATCAGCTGCCATCAAGCGCAGCTTATTCCTCCTCGATCCCTTGGGAGACTTTGATGGCGGCGCTTACACCGCCATCTCCGCCTCCCCGCAACCCTCGCCCGCTCCAGAGCCTGAGACCAGGAAAACGCGGAAGCGTCGCCGCGCTGCCGCCGTATCAGCTGAGGAAGAGCAATTCACCCCCGCCACGGCACCGCGATCGATGCGCTCGATGCGTAGCTCTGATAAGCTGACCCGCGCTGCCGTCTCTGAGGAACCAGCAGCGCCGGAGCAGGAGGACGAGGGGAGTATACCTGCTCGCACACGCTCGCATGCTAGGAAGCGCGAGATTGCGAGTACGATCCCTGAAAGTCCGATAGCAGCTAGGTCTGCGGCGAGGGAGACGAGGCGGAGGAAGTCACCTCATGGCGATTATGAGGAAGAGGAAGAGGAAATCACGACAAGATCACAGAGCGCGAAGAGACAGCGTGTAGACCGCGCGGAGGAAGAGGTGCGGAATAGCCACTTATCCCCGGAGCCAGCGACGGAAGACGCGGAGACGATAGTAATCGATACCACGCCCCGCAGCCGACGCTCACGTCGCGAGAAGACCTCCACGATGAAGTGGGAGGAGAGCGACCTTGGACGCAGACGTAGCGGGAGGGGTAGAGGTGTGATTGAAGATGACGAGGTGGAGAGCCAGGTGAGAGGGAAATCCGTGGATCTGGATTTGAATCTTGGCACCTCATCTGGGGAGGTGGTGGAGGACTCGTTTGTCAAGTTTGAGGGGGAGATGAATGGGGAGGAGGATGTCAGTATGCATGGTGCTGGGGAGGGGGGTGTGCAAGAAGCGCAGAGGGAGGGGATAGCTTCGGATGAGGAGGCTGAGGCGCAGATCTGGGATGGGATGGCGGAGGTGCGCGAGTCGCCTGTGTCTGCTGTTGCGGAGCCTGAAGTCGCTGCGGAGCCTGAAGTCACTGCCGAACCTGAAGTCGCTACGGAACCTGACGTCGCTGCGGAATCTACTGATGCTCCAGAAGTGGAAGCGGAGGTGAAGAAAGAATTCACTGGCGCAACGGCGGTGGCGATGTTCAAGGAGCTGATGGAGGGGTTGAAGACGGGGACGGTGTCGAGGGTGGAGGCAATGCAGATGGAGGAGATGGTGTGGGACTTCAAGGCGGAGCTTTATGCGGCAGAAAGGAGGGGGAGGGGGAGTGCTGCGTAGGGTGTTGTTTACTGTTTACAGTGCGGCGAGTGAGTGGGAAGAGAAGGGAAGAAAAGGGAGTCATGCATTCAGCGAGGGAAAATTGGGAGAAAGAAATGTATAAATCCTCGGTCAGGACGGGGAAGGCATACCCATACGTACGATACATAAGCATAGCGAGCATAGCGCGGATGAAAGGGGCGGATTTGTTTTCGGGGGGACGGGGGATAACTGTATCGGCGTTTTTTTTGTATGGATTACGGTTGTATCATAGGGATTTGTGGAATGGAGATGTGGATTATCTCAAATTGAATGGTACAGAAATTATGGCTATTACTGTATTACAGTGTATTTATAATTCATAGTGAAACCTCGATATAAGGGTCCTGTAGATAAGGATACCCTGATGCCTTGATCAAGATCTCAGCCCCGTCATGAGCTATGAGTTACAAGTTCCAGCACCACAAAGGCATGATACCCCTCTCCCATCAATGCGACGCTGTACAGCAGATCAAACGCCACGCCGTGTGCTTCCATTGACGTTCCATGTTTCTCGTTTCAGAGTATGCACGGATGGTTGGCTATGGGTGGCGGCTGTGAGTTGGATGGTGGATGCGGCGGTGGGTAAAACAAAGACCCCGCATATTTCGCGTCAGCTCAGCTCCCCTCAATTCCTCTGTCATCATCGCTCAGCGGGTTGGGTTGGCTTGCCCCGCTATATCAACACCGCCGCCATCATCACCCAACAACTCCGACGTCAGCTTCGACGACGACTACGATTGAGATACTCCCTTATTCTACAAACACATCATTACAACGTGGCAGTAAACAGATAGGATTGCAATTCGCCCTCGATACGACACAACGCGACTCAGCCGATCCAAATCAACCCCTCATATCCACAACCACCACATCTCCAACCCAATACCACAGCCATGTCCTCCACCCGCCCCAAGCCCAACAACCTCTCCCTCTCGGCCACCCCCGCGCAGCCCCCCGCCAGCGCAACAATCACCCACGATAACGGCCGCGTGACGGCTACCCTACCGACGGGAGAGAGCATCGCGGTGCTGTTGTACGGCGCGACGGTGGTGAGCTGGAAGGATAAGGGAGGAGAGAAGCTGTGGGTGAGCGAGGGCGCGGATTTGAGTGGAGGGTCGGCAGTGAGGGGAGGAGTGCCGTTGGTGTTTCCTGTGCGTATACCTATCCCGTCCCGAGTCCAGTGCCAGTGACAGGTCATACCCAATCCAACGTTCAATCGATCAAACAGTGCTAGAGAGATGCTGACAATACATCCCACAGGTCTTCGGCAAATCCACCGACCACCCCGCCACCGCCGCGCTCCCCCAACACGGCTTCGCGCGCACCTCGCGCTGGGAGTTCCTCGGCAAATCGACGACCGAATCCGACGGCAAGGGCGGCGACGGCGGCGTGAAGCTCGATTTCGGACTCGGGCCCGAGAACCTGAGCGCCGAGGCGCGGGAGGCGTGGAAGAGGGAGTTTGGGCTGATTTACTCTGTGGCGCTGACGAGAGGGGCGTTGCGGACGAGTATGTTGGTGAGGAATGATGGGGGGGAGGCGTGGGATTTCCAGGTCCTGATGCATACTTATTTGAGGGTTAAGGTTGGTGTTCCTCCTATTCCGTTAGTGGGGAAGTGAAACTAACGTATGTAGGATATCACGACGACGACGGTTGAGGGCCTGGCAGGCGCACCGTACTTCGATAAAGTCACTGCATCCACCACCACCGCGCCAACGTCCCCGGCTACGCTCTCCATCACCGGCGAGACCGACCGCATCTACACCCCCGCCTCCGTCGAGACCACTCTAACAGTCTCTGCGAACGGCACCCCCGCCTTCGAGATCGTGCGCGAGAACTTCGAGAACGTGGTTGTCTGGAACCCATGGGAGGAGAAGGCGAAGGGGATTAAGGATTTCGCGCCCAAGGATGGGTGGAAAGAGATGCTGTGTGTAGAGGCGGGGCAGGTGGCGGGGTGGACGAAGTTAGAGGGTGGAGATGCGTGGGAGGGAGGTGTGACTATTAAGGCTTTGCTTTAGTGGGGGGGTGATGGAATTTAGAACCGCAAAATGGTGCAGCGGGTGGGTGGTCAGGCGTGATTGTTGTGAGTGGTGGCAGGCTATTGTTTAATAGAGCATTGTCTGTATCATTGTTTATTCGAGATATGTGTTTCTGTTGAATCTGCGTTTGGCAATGAATTGGTGTGAATCTACATGGCGAGGTGCAGGATCTCGGAGATCCGACACGGCATGTCGAGATTGAGGCACGAGGAGAATGTTGGGGAGGTATATTTTCCTTATTTGTACACATAAATAGCAGCGCTCAGATCCAACTCCTCCTTTCGTACACCACATCCCATCCCAATCATACAGGGCGTCCTATATTCCCATCACCACCCCTATCATACAACAATCCCTTCCATCTCTACTTAAAACCCCCGAAAATCGACGAAACCCGATCCACGATCGTCTCATTCCCCTCCTCCACCCGCTTCTTCCTCTCCGCGTTCGAGTCCTTATAAATATCCTTCAAATTCGCCTTCACCTCCTGCCCAGCCGACACTTCCGCCGCCAAAGCCTTCTCCTGCAGCTCGCGCTCGATCCCCGACAAGCCCTCCAGCTTCTCCTTGATCTGCGCCTGGATATCAAGTGGTAGTTTCGCAAGCGGGCTCGTCTTCGGTATCTCCGGCTCCTCCTTCTTCGCATTTGCCGCCGCCGCCGCAGCCGCAGTAACAGAGCTCCCGCCCTTCTCCAGCAGCGGCTCGAACTTCGGCATCTCCTTCCCCTCCTTCTCCGCCTCCGCCACCGCCTTCTCTTGCGCCAGCATGCGGTGATACAGCGTATCAGCATGCATCTGGATTTTCTCATCGACATCTCCGCCCCTGTCAAATGTACTCAGATATCCCAGCGCCTTCAGGAATTTCTGCTGCATCTCCACGCAGCGCTCCAGACTCTTATTCTCCGTCCGGCACATCGTGAGTCGCGCCTTCACCCCACCATTCGAGAAGCACTCATTCACCTCCCATTGCTCCAGCGCACAGTTTTCGAGCGCCGCGCGCCCGATCTCGGCCTTGCGGTACTTGTAGCCCTCGAGGACGTCGGCGATCTTCTCGGCGTCGGATTTCGAGGCCGCTTCGATGGTGGATTGGGGGGTGTAGGTTTTCCAGAGGTGGGCGTAGCGGTTGTCTTTGAAGAGGGTGGGGGGCGCGGAGGTGTCGGCGGGGGGTTCGGAGGAGGTGTTTTCGGTGGGTTGTTGCGCTTTGGGTTCTGTTGGAGGGGGCGCGGAGGGTGAGTATTGGACTGGGGATTCTTTTTTGAGGAATGCTTGGAGACTGGGATCGAGGTCGCGGAGGGGGTCGGCGGAGGACTTCTTGTCGTCTGCGGTGGCGCCCCAGAACCAGCCCATTTTTGCGGTTTGGGAGGGTTGGGTTTGGTGGGATTGGGTCGTTTGGTGAGGATCTTGAGATTTCGGGAAGCTTGAAGTTGGAGCGATGATCGCTTTTCTTGGCGTAGTGTTTCGGTTATGGCCCGTGCCCGCTACTTTAAGTGACATCTGTCGAAGATTATCAGGCGCAGTTCCTCAGAACAACATCACTTAGGAAAATCATTTATTTCGAAGGAACGCAGGTGCAGGTTTTGACCCAATGCTTGAATTTGATCGGTTCTTTATTTTTATTTATTTTATTTATTGCTGCATTTCCGATTCCTTGGTATTTTGCCATGGAGTATCACGCATCAGCACAATCAAGAACCATAGTAATTGCTTATTCTTTCAAATTATTTTGAGTTTCAGGTAGGGTCGGTATTTCTATATGAAGTATTTCTAGAAATGGAGCTGCCCGTGTTTTTTTATTTGTGGTCTTCTCTCCGCAGATTCGACGGGAGCTGGTGTTGGCGGAACTCAAGGCTCCAGACACGATCTCGTCAGCTCTTCAGCCTCCATGCATTCTGAACCCCCTTATCACAAGTATGAATCGCTGCCCCTGCTTCCCACGGTGCAAACGGTGCGGATGGGTATCACAACCAGTTTAGTATACGGAGTATATAAATCGATTAAATTATTCAGGAGTCTTGGCTAGCTGAGCTGATATCGCACCAGCTTTGCCCAATGGGATGCCTCTGGGAAGCGCCCAAAATCAGGGCTTATTACTTTGCATTCCCTTTGCATTCCCAGCCACTCCCCATAATCTCCAACACAACCGACCAGCCAGTTCAGCAACTGGCTGGCCTAACCGCCAAGCTGGTCGTTGGTGATTGGGCCGGAACACATAATAATACGACGTTGCACAACGGCGTCGGAGAAACTTATCGATATCGGAGATATCCACAAGGGATATTTGTTCGAGCTTAACATTCACTTTTAGCATCACGAAACATTCTTCGCATCCTCATTGCTATAATCAAAGATGAAACTTCGAAACCCCTTTTCGAGTAAATCAAAATCCAGCTCAAACGAAGACTCACAAGCAGGGTCATTTGCCAAGGCTCCGCTGGGAACCTATGTTCTCCATGAAGGAGAAGGTGAAATAGTTGCCGAGTAAGCTCGCCACCTCCCATATGTAGTAGGTAAACTGATTTCAATAGTATCATTTTCGTTCATGGATTACGCGGACACGCTCTCGAGACCTGGTCCAAGGGCCTCGTTTGCTGGCCTCGGGATTTTCTCAAAGATGATATTCCAAACGCGCGAATAATTACCTGGGGGTATGACTCTGGCGTTGCGAATGCCTTGAAATATGCAAGCAAGGAGAGCATCTTCGGCCACTCAGAAACATTGCTTGGTGATATCGAGAGGCTGCGTCGTGACAAAGTAAGGGAGTGTTATCCAGCCGCGCTTCTATGACACAACAATAAATAGACCGAGGCTGATATAAGACAAATAGACCCGCCCAATTGTATTTGTTGGTCATAGCCTTGGTGGGCTCGTCATTAAAGAGGTCGGTTGCCTTTTTAATTTCTACATCAGGATTATGCAGTCGCTATTAAACGGGTACTGACTGATAGGTAAGGCTCTCATAAAGTCGGCGGCATACCGAAGCCACGGCCGGCATCTGTCCCTAGGGGAGATATACCACAACACAAAGGGGGCAATCTTTCTTGGCACACCTCATCGTGGCAGTGACAAGACCGATTATGCAAACATCATAACCAACGTTGCAAAGTTTTCCTTCCGACAGCCGAATAAACAGCTCGTTGGTGTACTTTCGCCCGACTCAGATGTACTTGAGAATCAGAGAGAACAGTTCACGACTATTACTCAGAAAACACCGATTGTTTGCATTAGGGAGGAACTCCCAACGGCCATTGGCATGGTTAGTAATGAGCAATATATTCCCCGTTCCCTTGATTTCAAGCGCTCATGGATGGATAGATTGTTCCAGAGTTTTCGGCATCCACGGATGGTTTCAATATACGAAAAGATTCCATACCAGCTAACCACATGGACATGACAAAATTTTCAAAACCGCAAGATATTGGGTATCGAAGAATATCTGGCCACATTGTCTCTCTAGTTCAAATTCAAGCTGCAGAGGAGAATGAAGGTAAGCTGTCCAATATTCACAAGTAGAACGCTGTGGTCTTTTTGCATTGCAGTAAGAAGATATGAATTTCATGGTTATTCCACGTGCATAGAAAGCATCTTACCTGTTGAATATGAGGAAGAGAAAGCATGACTACCCCAAAACGGCAATGTATTTCGTTTGAAACCTAGAAATAAAGTTGTATCGGTTTCTACATGAATATACTTTATCATTATAGCGATGCCAACAATTCACATTTTATTTCCGTGCTTCACTAACGTCGCGCTAGAAATTCGAAAGCGGATGGACGGTATTATACCCTAACCATCTATTGAAAGAAAGGGTCTTCTAATTCTAGTATAGACATACTCCAAGCTTTATGTTTTGAGACAATAGACGACCGAGAAGGAAAAATCGATAAAGCCCATGCAGAGACATTTAATTGGATACTATCGAATCAAGAACCCGGTTCGGCTGGAGTAGGGAGCAGTTCCAGCATCGTCCCTTGGCTCGCGAAAGATAATGAGCCTATTTGCTGGGTTAGCGGAAAGGCTGGATCAGGAAAATCAACATTGATGAAGTATATCTGGACAGATGAGCGAACCAGAACACATCTATCGACATGGGCCCGTGGAAAACCACTGGTTCTCGCAGCATTCTTCTTTATCGAAAGAGGAGAATCGTTGCAGAAATCTCGCGAAGGCCTCATTCGAAGTCTACTCCACCAAATCCTCTCACAGCAACGAGGGCTTATTCGTATGGTTTTTGAACATGAGTTTGGCGTCACTGGGCCGATTCGATCATTAAGCTGGTCAATTTTGAAAAATGCATTCGGAATCCTACTTAGTCACACATCCGACTTATTCAAGCTCTGCATATTTGCCGATGGCTTAGACGAATACAGAATTATGGATCGGATGGAAGACTATACCGATGGCGATTTTGATCTCTTTTATGATGGTGAAAACGAGGATGAAGCTGTATGGGGGCGCAGCCACTGGATAAGCAGCGGACACGAGGAGATTGCGAAGTTATTCAAAATGGCAGCAAAAACTACGAACGTTAAAATTTGCCTATCTAGCCGTGAGTTGACTACCTTTCAACAGGCTTTCGAGGGCTTCCCACGCCTGCGCATACACGGCCTTACTGGAACGGACATCACTATCTTTACAAAAGCCCGACTTCTTGGTGATGTCCAATCTACTCCGACAGTAGATGAAACGAATGGCATGGACAAGCTAGTGGAAGAGATAGTTCTCAAAGCGCAGGGGGTCTTCTTGTGGGTTCGACTGGTTGTCGACATAATGGTGGTGGGCTTTAACAATGGCGATACAATCCCCGAGCTTCAGTCCAAGCTGGATTCCCTCCCGCCGCGTTTGGGAGGCAAAAAGGGCCTTTATGTTGCGATGCTAAGAAATATTGCTCCAGAATATAGACGTCAAGCATCCAGATACATTCGGATTTTACTTCATGCCTGGAACGCTCTTGATCTTGTCGACCTTGAGTTTGCCGCAGATGGACCCTTTGAAACAAATTGCATTAGCGATGTCAACCCAGAAAATATCTCCGATAAACTGATAGCTGTTAAGGCGCCTTTCAACCTTATTCCCGATGAGCAACTAGAGCCACGTCGCGTGAAGATGAGGATGAGGTTGATGAGCCGTTGTGGAGGCCTACTTGAGGCGCCAGAGAAACATGTGGCTTTTATGCACCAGACAGTTAAGGAATTTTTTCTCAGGAAAGAATTTTGGATAAGTCTGCTCCCTCAAGAATCCCAAAGTTCGTTTGATCCAAGCCTTGCACTACTCAGCGCATGCATTCGAAAGCTTAAGTGCTCAGAAGAAACCATCTCCATGGCACAGTGGAGATCCTTCGGTAGTAACTATATTTACATTGCAGATTCGATGCATTACGCAGAGTCAGCTGAGGGTCACGGCGCGAATAAGAAGGCATACTTTTGTCTCCTCGACGAGCTTGACTTGACGTGCACAAAATTGAGCCGCATTCTTGCTCGTTCTCCATTTTTTGACACTGACTTTGTGGATGGATATCATTATCATTGGACTAGATTTGAGCCAATGAAACGTATGCCTTCACCTGTCACCGAAGATGACAGCTTTTTATCTTACGCTGCTCAGGCAGGGTTGGCCTCATACGTTGAAAGTAAACTCTCCGGCGGCGATATCCCAGTCGGAGCCAAATTCGGAAAACCACTGCTAGCGTATACAGTTTCATTCAACCCCGCTGGAGTACCTCATTTAGCAATTGCCTTTATCCCAGTACTAAATTACGCTGCCATTAGATATAATCTTCCTGATATTCCTGTTGTTAAAGTTCTCCTATCGTTTGGAGCAGATACAAACGAGCGATATTGTACAGACGAGAGACCCCGCGGCGAGAGGCGGGGTCATACAAACGAGCATTATCATACAACGGTGTGGAGGAAAGCTGTAGAAAGCGGTGAACATATATTCAATGGCCGAGATGGACATTCACGCTCGAAAGGTATTCCTGAGGCAGGAAGGTTTGCTCGAAACGAGAGACGTTGGATTGAGATAATGAAAATTATGCTACGACATGGTGCAAACCTAGAAGAACTATGCTCTATGCGGAAAAAAGGTGGCGGCAAAGGTGGCAGCAGGTATTTCGATATGCCTACAAAGCAAGCACTTCGATGGATTCTTGAACGTAGACCTAAATATGCAAAGGATCTTGAAGAGCTGGAACAAATTATCAAGGAAAGAGTATCCACAGTCTAAAATGGCAACGAAAATCCATATTACCGTTTCTACCACTCAAGCAACTGGCGTAAATAATGGGAAATACTGAAAGATGAGCGCAGCGGTATATCGTATGCTATGTGGCCCAACTGTCGTCTTCGCCGGTATAACGCGAATTTACTTTTTGACTTGGTAATTGAACCACAATCACAATTCAGGCACTATTGGAGCATACAGATAGCAAAAACAAAGTGTCTATTTTTACCTAGTTTACCGTCAACAACAAATACCGAAGCAAAGGACTTACCTCTCCATTCCGTCTCTTCAGTGCCGGTCCCCATAGCGGCGGATGCATCTCCGGCAGTACTCATCGACCTCCTCAGTGTCGACAGTTTGGCCGCTGCATCGGTGGCCGTGTCGGACGTTGCGGCACGGTCTCTCCTCGTACCCGGTGCAACCGCAGGAATAGTATAAAGTTAGTAACCAGCACATAGTTGCAGTGGTTGTGGGGTTGCGAGGGGATTGGAATCGTGTGGCTGTGTACTGTGGGATTGGAGTTGTCTGGCTGTGTATTGTTAGACTTGATGATTCTGATGATTCTGATGATCCTGATGGGGGTTTCGATGATGAAGTGATGATTTTGATTTGGGGAGATTGATGGGAATTTCGGACGTATTTATACTTTTTCCTTCTTTCATAGCTGGAGCAGAACGGGTTTGCATTGAATACATGAAATACCCATCTAGGCATGAAGTTGTCGTTGTTCAAGGTTTGAGCCACTGAAGGAATAAAACAACATACATCATCTGCGCCGAAACAAATAATGAGTGAACTCCCCTCCAGTACCAATAATAACCTTTGTTGTAGCCTTCGTCCTCATTGTCCCCCCTCAATCAAACCCTCGGCCAATGGAGTGAGCAGCGGTCTCTTTGACTTCCATACGCAATGCCAATCTACCTCCAATCACACCGTCAGCAACAGCACTTTGTTCATATTACAATGAGAAGTAGCGCTTACCTTCGTCACTGAATCCTTGATACTCAATGCCACCGTTTCAACCTCCCTGCCCTCCAGCGCCTCCAGTCAAGCCCCTTTCAAGATTCTGGCGCAGCTTTTCGAGAAACCCCTCAAATGTAGGCTCTTCCATGTCGCCAAACGTGCAATCCCAACACCTCGCATCACACCTCTCCACCGAGACGCAGTCATTCGGGCATTTTCCGTTGCTGTCGAGGATCTGCGAGCGCTCCGCCCAGGGGCTGCATACCACGATGCCTTGTTGGATTCGGTGCCCGCACTTCCAGAAGTGGAATTTGACCTTTGTGCACATTGTAGGTAGCGTGGGGCGACTGTTGCGTCGTAGGTAGCGCAAAGAGACTGCTGTGGCTTTGACGGACGGCTGGCTGCCTGCTTGGTTCTTTGTGGGACGGAGCTTCACTTGACTCGAATACGGATGAGGTTATCACGTGGTGGACTAAGGGGAGGGAATCCAAATGGAGAAGGAACGAGGTGTGACAATGGGGTTTGGTGATGCATACGGGGTGGGCACGGGACCCGTGGTCAGTTCGATTTCACTCCAACAAAGCCTTTGTCGCTGGACAAAGTGGTAATGGAGTATCGAGATATTTTGGTGGTTGTTTGACAACAGAGAACGACTGGCCTTTTGATGCTGAGAGTGGAAAAGAACGAATAACCAGTATTATTCATTACTATTGCGACTAAATGGCCTCCAAAGAGTCTTACATTGCCATATATCAGATGGGAGATTTCTCTCTCATACTTCAAAACCAAACCCCATGAAAAGGTACAGTCTATCCACCCCCAATCAGCTCCAATCCTCACCGATCTCCAACCCAAACCAAGGTAAGCCTCAGAATGTGCATCACCACAGAAACGATGTGGGATTGTGGACATAGTAAAAAAGAGACGAGATATTGTAAGTTGATGAACGCACCCAGGTATTCTGTGGACCAGCCCAAGGAGAGCTGCCCCGAGTACTATTTGACTTGGGCCCGAAAATCCGGGGCTTGTAACAAGTGCTTGAGGCAGAAACGTAAGAATGGGGGGGAATAGACTGATACAGAGGCATTGTAGGAATAGACAGCAATCAATATACCTTTCATACCGTGTTTTCTTCTCGCCATCATTTGAAGTTGCCTTTGACGTTGTTCGCTAAATTTCGGCCTTTGTTCTTAAAATAGCACATGCTTGCTTCGTAGCTCATTGCCGTTCGTGGCATGAAGAATCCTACACAGAAATGCGCCATGATATCCGCATTTTTGCATGTTTTTGCGTTTAAATACTATCCAAAAACCCCGATTATATAATCGCCAGAAAGTAAACATATCTTAAATGAGATTCAGAGTGGAATATATCCGGACAGTCACTCACGATCAACCCCGCCGCCCCACAGCCAAGTGCCAAGCGCCCCGCCAAAAGCTTGAACGGCCTCCCTCCCCCGTCGTTTGGCGCGACTGGAGTATACTCTCACTATACTCGGCAACGCATAACTGTTCGTATTGCTCCAGAGCTTGTTCTCGAGAGGGGATAGCTAACTGGATGCTTAGCCCTGCGCGATGGCGCAGACGCGCTACAAACGACCATATTCACTGCCTCTCTTTTTCGCAATCTACTTCCCTCTGGTCGTAGCCCTCGTCGTATTGATCCTCACATTGGGGAGCCAACATCCTGCATCCGTATCGGTTTTGGCCCTTGTTGTCGTTCTGGGCACCTTAGCCCACATATTTGACCCTGACACAGCGTATCACCACACAAAGACTACGCTGGATGACGGAACGGTGGTCCGGGTGAAGCGGCCTTATATAGGCTTCAAACACCTCGAGACGAAGGTTGGCGTGACTGGCGATTACGAGGTGCGGTTTGATGGATGGAGATACGAAGAGGCGTTGATTCGGATATAAGGGCTGAAATAGGCACCAGGGGGACAGGACCAAACCGTGGTGCCAGCTCACTCTCAGGGTATTCCTCTGAGACACTCCATGCACGTGTCAGTTATTACGGTCATACGATGGCTTTTTCAGTCACTGCGGATGTATAATATCTTTTCAGTTATTATGGATGATCATGGTATAATATTGGAGAAAGAAAATCAGGAGTTTGGGCCCATGCAGGTCAATATGCATTACGAAATCAGGCGTTGGATGGGAGTACAATCGTATATCGTTAATTACTTGTGGCAAATGCTTTTGTTTTAGGTAGCCTTCCTTATTCAGCCACTCAATAGCAGCATATATATGTTGTTCCTTTCGGTGCAAATACCAACCCAATTCAGATCTCTCAACTATATAAACTCCGCCGTAAAAAGAAACTCCATGGCCTCAACGAGCACAGCTCAGCCCGAGCCATAACCAACCAACTCCCACTACTCAGCCATCCCTGCCTTCCTCGATCTGCTTCAGCTTCTCTTTCAGATCCCAGTCGCAAGTCGGACACAACCCCTCGCTGCTTTTCTTCTCCAAACGATGTTCGTTGCACTCCTTGTACGGGTCCGCGTTCATCAGCGAGAACGGCCACCAGCCCCTCGTCGTGCGCTCCTCGATTATCTTGGTGCAGTGGCTGAAGGTCTGTGGGAAGCGGTGGCTGCATTCCATGTAATAAGCTTCTGTCTTGAGACACATACCGAGATCGGGATCGGGAGGCGGGCCGGGGATCGTACTGGCGTCGCGCTATTGAACTGGAATGGGCTAACTTGATTGGTAAGGCTTCTAGAACAGAGCGATGGGGGTGCTTTGATTGGGCAATACTCACGTCCGCCGGGTTCGAAGCTAAATTCATTGAAGAATCTGGATATCATGGAGGGGTTTTGAAGGAGATGAATATTCGAGCTCGATGTACTCTATATGGGGGGTATTCCACTGGTCAAATCCGAGGTTGCGATTTCTGGTGCTCCGCTAGCAAGGATGGGCGGCCCGGAGGGACAGGTCAAGTTATATTTTATAAATTCAGGCTGTTGTGAAACGTCATGATATAAAGCGAGCTTCGCATGCTGTGTCCTCCGACAAAGGATGGTCGACGGCTATTTACATCTTTTGTTGGCAACTGATCCCATCTATAGGCATATTCCTCCCAGTGACCGGGCCACCTGACAAATGCATCCTGCTCATCCGGCGCGCGGCGTTTCGATGGAATAATTCGACAGCCGAAAGCACACAATTCAGCGCTTGAGTAACCTGAGATAAAGCCTGTTGAAAAACTCAAAAGTTAGCATGGTCAAATGGATAGCCACGTCTCGCATTCTACTCCAAGGGTGTCGTCAACATACATTTGAGATGAATCTGAGCCTATTCCTGGCCGCATCTTGCCATAAAAGACTCCACGTCCTGCTCGTACACGCCAGTGGGCTTGGCCTTTGTGGCACTTGTATCAGAACTATATACCTTGTGAGCTGGCTGTACCTGACTCCAAACCCGTGCTTTGTTTACTTACGGTGGTGCTAATATATCCGCGCGAAGCCGCCCGACGCTCTTCCTCTTGTTTGTCAAGATCAACGGTAGCAAGATGATCCTTGCCGATTTTCGACCGATCTGTCTTTGGGCGGTTGCATCTATCAGATGGGCCCACTGAGCGAGATCGACGACGATTTTTGGCCCGAGTCTGCAAGAATTAGCTACCTTTCACAGCTTACAAACTTGCGCAGCTTCTGTCCTGACGAAGCCAGTTAACTGTACTTACTCCCTTGGTGTCCCACACAGGAACAGTAAGATGGCCATCATTCTTGCGTGACCCACTGTCCCTCTCCGTCCCCTTCTTTTTCTTCCTCTTTCGTCTGGTCTCATCTGTCCCGACGATGTTCTCGGCAGGCGCTAGGCTTGCTGTGATCTTCATTTGCTCAATGCAGTCGTTACAGAAGTCAACGGTCTCGAGGATTATGGTGTTATGGTTTAGGCAATCGGATCCAAGGGCGTGGGCGGTTCTTAGGAGCCTCTTCCTCATGGGTCTGCAGTACTCAAGTGGCTGCGGGTACCTGTGTTTGCATGGTTGGTGGTAGGTTTCTTGCGAGAGACACATCTTGCTTTAGATATTCAAAGCGCAAACGATATAGTGGCTCTGTTGGTGGGTATTACAGTTTTGGTAACTGCTGAAATTGTGGTTGTTGAGGTGGTTATGTTGGTTGTTTGGCAACAAAGGTAGGTCCGTCGAAGTGTCTCACGAGAACTTCCAGTTCTAATACCAAATAATTATGGAAAATACTACCATGCTCTCGAACTGGGAAAATGGGTTTCATATTCTTTACATATTGCGAGTAGGCCGAGCCAAATTCTAAACCTAACATTGACCATAATCTTTTCCTGACGCCATCATCCCCATTTGCTCCCATTATATAACCTATTCAACAGAGACTCTGATACTCTCTCACGGTTTCCGAAATAGCGCTGGCGTTATTGAGTCGCCGGTAAGAATGATAGCGCTTATAGAGTCAGGCGGCTGATAGGTCATCGGCAACCACTTGCGGCAATAAGAGTTTGTTCATTGTTGCTTTCATCGATATAACAAAGAACGTTTCGTAGCTCTTCCCTTTGAGGCAGGAGACCGAGCGGTTTTGAATGGGACCACCTCGGCCGTCCGTCTCCAAGTCGACGAGAGGAGTGGGTAAGGATGCACAGGACCTATTGTAACAATTTTGAGCCCGATTCATCTCATAGATACTGTCGCCAGCAGCGAAAGGGGCAATGAAATGCGCCGCCGTTGAACATTCCCCAACTGGTTCCAAAGTGGTAGTAGTCCACAATCATCATTCTCCAGCCACTGATCAGCTTCTCATACTCCAGCCAGGCTTTTTTACCGATTGAATAAAAGGACCCATTTCCCACAGCGCGACATCAACTGCTCTTTCTGATTCTCATCCGCAAGTGCTTGCACTCTTCCTTTCGTGTCTTCGGCGATTTATCAGAAGCCTCTCCATTCGTCTTATTACCGGCGCTACCCTTGCATTTCTCTAACTTCTCAGCCAGCTTTACGCACTCCGCGCAATCCGTATTTATCCCCGACTGGTTTCCAGAATGTAGACCCGCCTCAGCCCCCGATGTTGCGTTCATGGCGGCTTGTCGAAGGTCTTAGTCGGAATGTTTGGTTTCTGAGATATTGGACAGCGTCGCGGTGTGGTGCACTAATTATATACTGTACCCTTAATTTTGGCGATGTAACCAACACAGTGCTGGTTGGCCGATGTCGTGCATTTTTTACTTGTGTGTGTAACTCTGCAGGTGTGCACATGCAAGTGAGGCTTTCGGGCATGTTGGTATGTCGAGGATGCTTAATGGCTCCCACAATTAAATACATACAGGTCACGGGAGACTCTTTTGAGGTTTCCTCTGGTCTGACAGCTGTGTGGCTCGTTTGTATTCAGGCTGAAATATATGAGAGCACGCAACTCGTTGGTTTTCTGTCGACGACAATTCCTGGAATAATCCAACGCCGCTAAAATGCCACCAGTGTTGGAAATCGGATTATGCCTGTTTTATATTTTAGACGCGATAATCGTGATATTTGCTCGAGCAAATTACAGTTTTAAAGACACGCATCTAAGTAGCTTCATATTCACCTTGCTAATTCAGGTTGCAGATATAAACGGCTGGGAGTGTCTCGACTATGTATATCATATTGACGCACCACAATGTTCTTTTCCTTCAAACCCTTGACCTCCTCGCCAAAGTAACCTTGATCAGTATCATTTATGGACTCATCGGCTGCAACAGATACAAGATACTCAATGCAGGCTCTAGATACCAGCCACGTCAAGAAGTTCAACATTGTCACACGCAATGTTCCACGGTCTGCGCACGGCATTCAAGTGAAAATGCATCTTCAGAGAAAAGCTTTATGTTGACCGTATACAGGATATAGGATGCCCGTCTTCATTTTCAAAGGGACTATTGGCAGCATGGAGAAGTAGTAGGTGCGCTACTTCTTAGCTCCGCCATCCGCCGGTTTAAAAGGGTCCACGTAAACGGTTCTAGAGTCCCATCTTGATCGGAGAGATTGCCTCGTCATCTGGATTTCATGATAACCTTGGCATATCTAAGACTTTATGCTCATTATTCGAGTTCCCTGGAGCTGGAGATTTTGTAAGCAGCGGAAAGGGGCGCCGATTCTCTGAGGTGGTGGTAGTAACCCTGCGCTAGTAAACTGAGAATGGGCCCAGCTAAAGCTTCATTTACGTGATATGGAACTAACCCATAGCTCCAGGCACCGTCGAACTTAGAGCCAACTTAGGTCCAGTTCTCTATGTATTTAAAGACTATGTTTCCTTGTCAGAAAAATAGTAACTACACTCATCCAACCTGTGCGGCGACTCTCAAGGCACAAACCTCAACCTCGCCGCCACATAGTCTAATCGGGAGAACCATCAAAGGAAACAATATTTATATCGCAAGACAAGAAACATAACATGACGGAAATAACTCAACCAGTTAAGGGGCCTGTAGGTAATCCATCCCATACAAATGACTTGCAGCTAACGGTTCCAGCACCCTGCAACAGTGGGCCTCATCTTCGTCGCGGTCGCCTTCCTCACTATCCTCCTCCTCAGCCTATACTATTATTATTTTAAGAAGATTAAGAAGCAAACACTTTTGGAGCAGAGGGTTGCAAGGAGAGAGCGGGCGTTCGACCTTGGGAACAGAGAAGAAGAAGACTTGGAGATGCAGGAAGTGCCTTTGGACGATTTGAAGGTGCCGCCAAAAGCGACGACACGCAAATAATTTTGCAGAGTTATTGCTGGAGTAATAATCTTGGATGTAGACTGAGATAGGGCCATAGATAAATAATATGTATTATCCTTTTTGATGAAGTTCAGTTAAACAATGTTGAACAACCTGTCAGACCATTTATCCCCGCTTGCCGAGGAGTGGGTGATGGGGCCCGCTAAATCGTTTTCGGCAATTACGAACGTCCACGCACCTCGAAAAGAAAGCCACCTCTAGTCATAAATAAAGCGACTCGGCCATCGACTTTGATGTGCGGTAATATTATATTCATTCTTTCTATTTACCGTCTCATGGTATTAGCGAGTTTGATAAATGCGTGGTTCTTTGTTATCTATGGGATTACCACAAAGGTCTAGTCGACGCGGATTGACCAAGGCTACCACTGCTTTATATTGACGAGCGAGACGATTGACTTTGATTAATACCGCCTCCAAGAGGATATACCGAATTCTATAAGACATAGATTGTCCATCCTATTAATGCTGGTCGCAATATTCGGTCGTGATGGATGTCGACGGTATGGGTAGCTCATCAGGGGGGGTTGATGATCCAAACGGATCAAGCACTCAAATCCATTTCGACCAGATGTCGTACATATCTCAAGGTATAGTACATATTTTTAAGTTAGGCCCTGTGATTATTCTCGCAAGCAAATTTTCCGATCAGGGGAGGTCACGGGATTAAGAATTCGCACCGTCGTCTGCTGCATACCATCAATGAAGCTTCCTGTGTCCGGAAGAAGCGGATCAGTTGCTAACACGCCTGTAGAGCATGACGACGATGAACGCAGAATTTTATCCCAAAGCGGGTCGCATTTACTAAATCTCCCAGCTGAGCTTCTTGATTTCGTCCTATCGTGTCTATCTCCAAAGGACCTGGATGCAGTTGTTTATTCGTGCCGTCATCTCTATATACGGGGAACCAACGACCGCCTTTGGCAACCACTTGTCCAAGAAAACATTCCGGGCTGTATTTTGGAATCACCTTCGCCATGTTCGAGCTACCGCAGTTTGTATCGTGCCCACGATCCGCACTGGTTTGTCCCTAAAATGAAAATATGGTTTGGAGATCAACATCTTTTTGGCCGGATCATGATCACTTATTATAATCCGTATCTGGGCACCATCGATGGGTACCGGCTAGTAGCAGAGCGGGCTCCAACAATCGAGTACCCTTGGGAGCACGACCCAAACGTCATTATTGTTTCGTTTAAACCCAACGTGAGGCTCCATACGGACATACCACTGTTAAGACTGGAGGCATTGAACCCGAATGGCGATTCGAGCCCAACATCTGGCAGCACTTCTCATCGCCTCGACTTTGAAATCCCCATGTCTCTCAGCGATCTAACAGACACCATAGCTCAGTCGACATTCATGTTGGCCCGGCCGGCTGAAACCCATCCAAATTCGTATGTGTGGCCGCCTGTTACAATCCCAGCCAAACAGCGAGTAATAAGCCTCAGCAAGGACATTTTGGCTGGTCATCGCCGTGTTAGTGCTCTAGTGCAAATGATGACGTTCAATCAAACTTTTACAGGCGCACAGAAGCCGCGAAATCGCAAGGAGATAAATGAAGAAGCTTTTAGAATACGCCATTGGATGCACACGGTTCCCGGCCATCGGGGAGAGCCTCTGCAAATAAGTACATATGCAACTCTCGATCCGGCACTCTACACTCCCACGGAAACAAGGCCGTTCCGAGGGATCTGGGTGGGCGATTAGTAAGTCTTGCCCTCCTTAATTTATACACTCAGCTCACAGTTTTAGTTCTGCCCATGGTTGCGAATTCATTCTTCTGAATCAGCCGGATGTTGAAGAGCCATTTGACGATGCTACCATTATCAAACAGTCTGATGAAAGCCAAGAGCAGTTTCTAGCTCGCAAAAAAGATGCACAGATCTACAGGGGCCGTTTGGAGGCAATAAAGCTCACCGGAGACCCAAATATCCCGCGTGGAGAATATACCTTTATTGCTGAGGATATTGGGGACGAGGGTTTGGTCCGTATTGCCAAGGAACACCAATTCAAAGGCGCAAGAATTGTCAAGAGCAAGGGGCAACTTGCGAATAGAAATTTTGTAAACCGTAAGTATTTTATGCTTCCATTAGCTCTGGTGTAAATTTGCGGGGGTTTATCTAACGAATGCAGCCGAGTATTTTGAGAGCGAGCTCATCCTAATCTCCCCTGATAGAATCGCCCATTACTGGAAATCACTGGGGCTTATCTGTTTCCACGAAAGAGTCAAACTCGACGATTTTATTATCCCGAATCCCAAAATTGATATGGCCGATTGACAGGAAGTGTTTTCTAGTTGCAAAAGCCAAATATATGCAGTCTATAGAGCAAGGATGAACGTCTCATTTCATTACCGACCGAAAGCTTTGGCTGCTGACCTACCTGAGGCACGGAATCGGGGATAAATAGGGATTAAACTTATAAAATCATTCTCATATAGTATAAGTCTATAGGTTATTCCGAAAAATATTTGTTTCTACTGGCCCGACCTCATCTGACATGCTTGCCGATGCTGAGGCGGGCTAGGCCTAGCCTTAGTTGACATCAACGTCATCGGTTCCGTTTCCCGATGTGGGGCACCGAACCCTCGAAATTCCCTCCCGATTCCGATCGGCCTCGAACGTGGCAAATTCAACAAATTGTGATTGCGCATCAACCCGCAGGCTATTATCTGTTGTGCACTCAGCCCTGCAGATTATACTCGAAGTAATTGGGCTATTATAGTGCTACAATCGCTTTGTTGCTGTCTTCTGTACTACGTGGAATCCGAAGACAGCATACAAAAGGCGGGGCAGGACACCTGCTCTTGACATTTTTCACCGCTGGTAATACACACCATGGCGCACAATAAATACACCCTCCGTGTCACGGCGGGCACTTCCTACGATCCCAACACACATGAGACTGTCGAAGTAAACACTCCGACGCCCGTCTCCATCAAATCCGAGCACACGGACGTCTCGCTCAACATCCGCATCCAGGTTCGCCCACTCATTCTCCCCTCCCCATGGCCCCCCCTCACTTGCCATAATCTCTCAGCTAACCTATCTTCCTGCCAGGATTACCACGGCCTTCCCCACTCCTCGCCGGCAAACAGCCCGTATTTTTCCATACCCGATTACACCAAGCACCAGTACTCGATCTCCTTCTCATTCACCCCTACCAAAGCAATCCCCGGCGACGATCTGGTGTTTGGAAATGATTTCGACAATCCCATAAGAGACAGGTTGCCACCTGCATTCGGGTCTGCGTTTAAAATTGTTAAATGGGCTGTTGATCCGGGTCTGGAGGCGGATGTCTATGCAGACCAGCCGTGGTTGTTTGGAAAGTTTTTAAGCAGTATCGACAAGCTATGGCTCGGCAGTAAGAATGGCGGATCAGAGAGCACAGCAGAGGCAGGAAAGGATCGGGAGAACTTCGATGATAAGATTGGCATTCTCGTTGAAGAGGGCGGGGCAGCTGATGGGCTGGCTTACCGGAAAGAGAAGGGCATACCTGATACCGCTGCGGCACGAAAAAAGCATTTCCTTGTGGAGCGCAATCGTAAGGGCTTCGAGTTCGAGGCTGGCCGGCCCGTGTTCGTTGATTTCGGGAACCCGTATCTGGATTTTAACAAGTTCGCGCTCAAGCTGCCCGGTTTCCACCTTCCCATCATGTCTTACTGGGACGGGCAACCACTTCGGTATGTTCCCTTTCTCATAATTCCCCTTTAGTTTCCTTTGTTCTATTTAAATCGTTTGCGAAAATATCTACGCCGCATTGTATCGATCACGAAAGGCCAACAAAGCTACAGCAGTGGAGAAAAAAGGACGATCAAACGCTCACATAGCCTCAGATATGTGCTCAAGAATCGCGTTACTGGGGTTGTGTATCTTGTCGTCCTATTTTCGTTGTATCTCAAAGAAGATGTCAATGAGGATGGAACGATCAAGGAAGGCGTCGACTTGAGTACGGGCAAGCAAGTCACTGTCAGTGAGGAAGATGTAGAAGAAAGCGAGAGTAGCAGTGATGAGGAAGAAGTCGAGGAGGCAAAGCCCGCTGCCAAGAATGGGGTGAAGGCCGACGATAAGAAAGAGCAGTATGGCGACACTAACGCAGACGATGTGGATTAGACGGCGGGACGGGACGTAATAACTAGAGCACAACATGCTTGTTCACCGTGGGCCAAATTTAAAAGTCGGAAAAAAGACATAGAAAGACAGTATGTACATATAAAATTATATATTTGCCCGAATATCCGCCTTTTTTCGGATATTGGCAACCTGATTCGCACCATCAAGGGTGATCACAGCTTTCCCCCAGACCTTTCGGTCGGCCATCTCCTGCATCGCGCGAGGGATGCTCTCCAGGCCCTTGAAGTTCCCATCATATACCGTTGGCTTGATGTCGCCCTTCGCGATCATAGAATCTAGAGTTTCCCAAATAACTCTCGTCTCTTCCGGGTTCCGTCGGTGGGTCTCCCCATATCTATACCCAATAATCACTGCCTGCTTCAGCAACACACGATTCATCGCAATCTTCTCCATATTGCCCTCCCTGCCAGCGAACCCGATAAGCAAGATGCGTCCGCCATGCTTCAGACACCTCAGACTTTCGTCAACCAGGCCCACGGGATCGTATACAACATCCACGCCCACTCCATTGGTTGCATCCAGAACCCGCGTCTCCCAGTGCTCGTCGGAATAGTTCACCAGGTAATCCGCGCCGAACTTCTTCGCCACAGCAAGTTTCGCAGCTGTAGACGCCGTCGCGACAACAGTACAGCCAAGCGCTTTAGCAACTTGCACGGCCATCAGCCCGAGCCCCCCCGCGGCAGCATGCACAAGCACAGACTGGCCTCTTTCCAAGCCAGCCCGCTTCAGCGCGCCATACGAGACCGGAAGGGTTGAGCTGATGCCGGCTGCATCTTGGAAAGACCACGAGGAGGGGATTTTGCGGAAGGAATAGAGGGGGACGTAGATGTGAGTTGCGAAGGAGCCGAGGTGGGAGCCGTAGACGCGGGCGCCGGGTGAGAAGGAGGAGAGGGGCAGGGCAGGAGGGTTGGTGGAGAGGATGACGCCGGAGAATTCGCTGCCTAGGGTGAATGGGGGCGTATGGAGGGATTTGTTGTTTTGATGTTTACCGCGGGCCTGGTGGAAGTTAATTGAAGATTCTGGGCCGGAGATGAGGGTGTGCTTGGTTCTGTGCGGGTTGGGTGGTTTGGGTGACAAGGAATGCGAGATAACGGTAGAATGATTGTCATATGAAAGAGAAGTAAAGTCTTTGAACATCGCATAGCAATTAAAAGATTTACATACATAAAGAAGGTCGACAAAGGTGAGACCAGCCGCTTTCACTTGCACCAAGGCATGCCCATATGGGACATCGTGATGCTCTAACTCACTCACTTTAAGCTCGTCATAATTCTGGATCAAGAGGTCAGCTTACGATATCAGAATATATTACATGAAGGAGAAGAAGACATACATTAACAAACTTATCCACGACAAGAGCCTTCATTTTTCTTCAAAACAAACACTTTTGCAATTTGTTAAAGCCATCAACTTTCTCAGTCCAACTTGAGGGGAAAGGCTGAAGCCGAGGCTGAACATTGATTTCACCGGTCCGATCGACCTATCCCCTTCGGGTTAGTGTCTGGACACCGGTACATGCCGTGAGTCGCTAGCGCGAATTGAACCAGAGGCAACACCAAAGCAACAAGACAAGGGTAGATCAAGCACTTTGGCCTCACTTTCTTGGTCCTTTGACCTCAACTTTTATCGATCTAGACGGGAGCATTATACCTCTGTCCATATCTACAGAGCGTGGTCACCATCATGTCTACGGCGAACTTCCTCGACCAGCACTTCGACGACTCAGAGGATGAGGGCGACTTCAACCCGGCGCCCGCTGATTTGTCCGATGAGGAGGGCGCAGACAATGATAACAGTTCGCCAGCGAAGAACCGAGGGAGCTCAGTGAGCAACAGGCAGCAGGACGATAGTGAGGAAGAGACTTCACCGGTGCGAAAGTCAAAATCGCGGAGTCGAACTCCGGGGGAGCGCGGTGATGACAATAACGATGAAGACACTGGCGCCGGACAAGATGAGGAAGATGAGGAGGAAGACGAGGATGAAGAAGAGGAAGAGGTCACAGTAAGTTATGGCCCTGTCTGACACTGTGCCGGCCGATCGCGACACGATGTGGCTCAATGCCCTTTCTGCTCACAGAACTAATTTACTCCAAGGGTCACCGAAGAAAACGCAGAAGGGAACGGCGCAACCAGTTCCTCGATGTAGAGGCTGAAGTGGACGAAAGCGAAGACGAAAATGACGACGACGATGACGAGCTGAATGAACTCAAAGATAACTTCATCGCTGATACACACCCTGATGATGCCTTTGACCTCCCCGCTGGTGGAGATGCCGACGATAGGCGCCACCGCGAGCTCGATAGGAGGCGAGAGATGGAATCCAGTCTCGACGCGGAGAAACAGGCTGAGATTCTGCGACAACGTTACGCCAAGACCCGGAGTGCGAAGCTCGGAGGGGATTCGGCGGTCGTCCCAAAGCGATTGCTACTTCCCAGTGTCGACGATCCAAGCATCTGGGCTGTGAAGTGTAAAGAAGGCAAAGAGCGCGAAGTCGTATTTTCGATCACGAAACGCCTCGAGGAGCGGTTCGGCACGAAAGATGAACTCTCTATTATATCGGCTTTTGAGCGCGCAAACGCGACGGCGCCCATCAAGGGATACATTTACGTCGAAGCTCAGCGCCAAGCAGAGATTGAGGCTGCTCTCGATGGCCTCATGAATGTCTATCCCCGGACGAAAATGCTACTGGTGGAGATTAAGGAGATGCCAGATCTGTTGAGAGTGTCAAAGACCGCCCCGCTGGAGCCCGGTGCATATGTGCGCCTCAAGCGCCCAGCAAAGTATTCAGGAGACCTTGCGCAAGTCGTCGATGTCACAGAAAACGGTTTAGAAGTAAGGGTCAGATTCGTGCCACGCCTGGACTACGGTCTACACGAGGATATGAATGCTCCTGGTCTCGATGCGCAAGGCAAACGAAAGCGGGCCAACGCTGGTCCAAGGCCGCCACCAAGGCTATTCAGTGACGTCGAAGCAAAGAAGCGACACGCCAGATACCTCACCGGTAACCCGCAGACGAAAATCTGGAACTATATGGGCGACGAATATAATAATGGATACTGTGAGAAGGATGTTAAGATCCAGCAGATCCAGGTTAAAGACGTGAACCCAACGTTGGAAGAAGTCACAAGATTCGCATCTGGCGCGGATGATGGCACGGAGAATCTTGACTTGAATGCGCTGGCAGCAAGTTTGAAGGCTAGTACCGCAAATGCATCTTATCTCCCTGGCGACATCATCGAGGTCTACGAGGGCGAGCAGAAGGGTGTTTTTGGTAAGGCGATTGCAATTCAGGCGGATATCGTTACGATGGCTGTAACGGATGGACCACTCAAGGGCCAGACAATTGAGGTACCAACCAAGGGCCTAAGGAAGAGGTTTAGGCAGGGAGATCACGTCAAGGTTATTGGCGGAAGTCGCTTCCGGGATGAAGTCGGCATGGTCGTCAAGATCGTTCAGGACCGAGTTACGCTCTTGACCGATCAAGGCAACAACGAAATTACAGTTTTCAGCAAGGACTTGCGAGAGTCCAGCGATTCAGGAGGTGCTGGTTCATTGGGACAATTTGAGCTTTGGGACCTTGTTCAGCTCGACCCAGCCACCGTTGCCTGTATCATCAAGGTTGACAGGGAGTCTCTGACTGTACTTGACCAAAACGAGCAGACCAGAACCGTTATGCCATCACAGATTGCGAACAAACTGGAGAGGCGAAAGTTTGCCGTTGCCACTGATCGCAACGGTTCCGAAGTCCGCACCGATGATGTTGTCAAGGAGATTGGTGAGGGTGGCAGGCAAGGAAAGATCATGCACATTCACAGATCGTTCCTCTTCCTCCACAGCGCGGAGCAGAACGAGAATGCCGGCGTATTTGTGGTGCGCACAACCAATATCGCGACTATCTCTGCATCTGGTGGCCGTATTGTTGCTTCGGCCGGTCCAGATCTTTCCTCTATGAATCCCGCTATGAAACTGAACCCTGCCGGTGGAAATATGGAGATGCCTCCTCCCAAGTTTGTTGGCAGAGATAGGTCAATTGGCCAAACTGTCACTATCAAGAAGGGTCCCTACAAGGGGCTTCTGGGAATTGTCAAGGAGACCACAGACACGACCGCACGTGTCGAACTTCATACCAAGGGCAAAACAGTCAACGTTCCAAAAGATGCCCTTGCGTTCAAGGATCCAAGGACCGGTAATACGATCGATCCAAATGCACGTGGTGGGTACCGCGGCGGCGGCGGTGGATCCAGAGGTGGTCGCGGAGGCGGTGCTACTCCGTCTGGAAACGGCTGGGACGGTGGTCGTACACCCGGTGGGGCGGGTGGCAGCGACCGCACCCCTGCATGGGGAAGATGTAAGTTCATTTTGTACAATCCAATTGTTGGTCCCATATTAACCTATCTCGCAGCCGCGGCAACGAATGGTGGTGGTCGAACTCCAGCATGGAAAGCTGCTGCAGACGCTGGTGGACGGACTCCAGCATGGCAAGACGGCTCGCGCACCGTCGCATATGGAGCTGGAAACCGCACTCCTGCGTGGCAAGCTGGCGGGAAGACACCCGCCTACGGAGGTTTCGGCTCGGTCTCAGACGGTTTTGCAGCCGGCTCGAAGACCCCCGCCTATGGTGGTGGTGGCAGCGATGCCTGGGGCTCGGGTTCCAAAACACCAGCGTACTCCTCGAACGAGCCCAGCGGTGGGAGCTCTTGGGGCGCAAGCTCGTATGATGCTCCTACTCCGGGCGCGCAAGTCACGGCCCCTACGCCTGGTGGCTTGAATGCACCGACTCCGGGTGCGTATAGTGCGCCTACCCCCGGTGCGAGCGGTGCTGCCAGTGCGCCGACACCTGCAGGGTGGGGAGGCGGAGGATGGGGTGGAGCGCCGGAGAATGCACCTACACCTGGGGCTTTGGCGGCGCCGACGCCGGGTGGATGGGGAGCTCCGACACCTGGTGAATGGGGGGCGGATGGTGCTAATGAGGATGGCCCGAGGTATACTGACGAGTAAGGGGCGTCTAGTGGAGTGCTATGATACTGAAGAGCAAGGCCGAGCTGTCAGGCTGTTGGGGATTGAAATTTAGAGGTTCTAGGCGGATCTGAAGGGTGGGGACTTGGTTTGTACATGTATTATATGGATCGGGAGTTAAACAAAATGCAGTCGGGCATCATTGCTGGCGTTTCAAACCATATCAGTAGAGCACAAATCATGCGTGAACATCTCGTTCCTTTCGGTGATAGATTAACAGTAGTGTACTACGCCGGTCTGGCCCCTCCAGAACTAGACGCCTCTTTATTACCCAGGCACGCCTTCGCCATACCCCTCATTAAATCACCCCAATTCCCTCACCCACCGCTCAACACTCCTCTTCAAAACGTCCAACTCCTCCATCTCATGCCAAAAATGCCCCCCATTATTTACCTCCACAGCTCTAAACCTGCTCCCTTCCACCCCCTCCAACTTCTGCGTCCACCTCCTCATTCTATCAGCATTCGAGAAGGAATCCTTATTCCCAAACACCACCAACGTCTTGTTCTCCACAAACTTCCTGTCTCCCGCGCTAACGGCCGCGGAGCCAGTGTGCGTCTCCTTCTTCCGGAACGAGAGGGTGGGTAAGAGCGATTTCGCAGATGTGGTGGTGAACATTGTTGCTAGGCCGCCTACCACACCCTGAATGGGCGAGATGAGGAGGTACGCCGCGTCCATCTCGCCAAACTCGAGATGTGGCATAGGAGCCGCCGCTGCCGTCGCGGCAGCGGCTTCAGACGCCTCTTCCGGACTCACCACCACGGATGAGCCGCCCGGTGTGTCATCGGTAGTAGATGCGCTATTCCACCGTCCCTCGTGCGACGTGTGGCGCGAAGGAGAAGGAGGCGGCGAGAAGCGGTGACCATCCAGGCTCTTCCGCAAACTCCGAACCCGCTCCACACTCCTCCTGCCCCAGTCGCTGTGTTCCAGCCTATCAAGCCTCAAGCTCCTTCGGCCGTGGTGCGAGTCTAGACTCTTCCGGTGGTGGAGGGTATCTGATGGCGCTTCGTCGCCGCCGACTCGTATACCCGCTGACACATTCCTTGCATGTTGGCGCCGCGTAGCAGCCTCTGAGGCGCGCTTGAGTCGCTCGGTGTGTTGGGTATTCTGCTCTTCGGCGAGGTGTTGGGCGCGGAGTCTTATTTCGGAGGCTGTGCTGCCGGGGAGGGGGGCTTGGAATGGGGCGAGAAGGGTGGGGAGTGGGGGGAGCATGGTGGTGATGAGGGAGCCATATGAGTATCCCGCCAGGAGCAGGAGGGGTGTACTGTCCACTGATGCGGAGTTGCGGTTTGTTGACGCTCCAGAGGAGGTTGTAGTACGGGCTGGAGGCGCGGATACGGGGTTCGCGGGGAGTTGGGAGGGTATGGTCATCAGTTCGTAGGTGCCGGCATCAACAAACGGGTTGGGAGAGGCGGGTTCCAGGTTGAGGTGGTGCATGAAGACCGCCATGAACCCGACCATAGAGTGGTAATCGCCTACTTCTGGCTTCCCATTCCACGACGTTTTGCCTTTGGAGGTAGCCGCACCACTGTCTAGGTCAGCACCTCTCCTAAAGTATAGTCCAATGCTTCAGCATACCGGAAGTTGAACGACCCCACCACGAAACCCTGCTTCAATAGTATTCCTGTAGTTTTCTGCACGATGTAATCGTCGTAGTTCCCGCCTAGCGGCGCATACGGATGTGCTATTATCGCCGCCTTCTTCCTTTTCGCAGTCCACCTGGGACTGTCCGAGTGGTATGCGTCCCCGTTCAGCTCGCCTCTCGTCCGTTCTCCCCCACGTTGTGTTTCGTCATCGCCGGTCGAGTTCCCCGAAGACGAGCCCGTAGACGCGGCACCGTCGTATAAGGTCGTCGGAAAATAAACTCGGCAATCGAGCACCGTCTCGTCCTTCAGCGAAGGAAGTGTCAAGCTCAGATTGGGCTTGGGAACCATCCTGTCGCTTGTGGGGTCCTTTCCCCGGCGGTCGAGTCGCCTTGGTGGGCAGTGCGCTCAAGTCACCCACGAGGAGGCATTGAGGCGTAGATGTGATAGAATCGATCGCCCATCAACGGCGCGCATGTTCAGGTGCCCATGGAACTGGCGGTCTGGTTTTGTTGTCTCGGTGTGGAGGGGTTGTTGTGGAGGTCTCAGTTGCGGGCGGCGGTGCCTACGTAACCATGGCCGAGTCCGCGAATCGCGGGGCTGGGAATCGAGATCCGGGATAAGCCACGAAATCCCACGGCCAACGTTTCAACCCGCAAGTCACCCATTGTCTTCTGATGCAACTATAATAAATATTGGAGATAGGTCGGTTTGTATCCTAGTTCAGGGGTGGTTTAAGTTTTAGGGGTCTAAGGGTTTAAATGGTGGATCTATTCTATTTGAAAAAAAATGAGCTGAGAAATAATATAATATCCAGGTCCGCTTTATAAAAATGCACAGAATATATACAAACTGACAAACAAATTCACATAATTATACCCAATTTTACCTCCTAATTATTAAATAGGCCAATTTATTATTTATTGCAATATCTAAATAATATTTCAATATATAAATAGCGACAACGAGATCTTGAAAAGTTAAGCGCCGTGGATTGGCGGCCCGTGGTTGGGTCCTAATCTTCAACATAAATGTGATAGACTATATGTAACTTGCATTAAGACCCCGTGAATGACAAGTCACATATAGAGCATATGCTGAATTACTTAAAGACTTACTCATAACCGCTAGCTAACCGTTTCACCGATCACACAAGACATAAAAGACACTAATAACTTTTTCTCCTTAATTACACGGAGCAATATAAATAGACGTAAGCCGCCAGCGCCACCACCTGCCTGTCTAGATGCAGACAACATCTCCCCCCTAAATCCCCATGTTGAATCATTCCCCAATACCTCCCCATCCGCCGCCTAGCAGCGGAAACCAAAAAAACCGACCTCCTCTAGGAGGCTAAAAATCGCCCTGCGCGCGCTCAAGAAGAAAGGATTCTCCCCACGCACCCACGCACCAACCCGCCTCGGCCTCCTCTATATGCGGACCTAAAGCATAAACGTATAACTTCAGAACCACGCGCCACGCTACGCTATATAGCAGCTCAAGCGCTCGACTCCCTCGACCTCTCACTCTCCACCACAACCCCCGACGTCCCATGCTTCAAACACCTCCTCAACACCCACTCCTCCCACACCGCCCTCTGCTTCGCCGTCACACGGCTCGTCGCCCCATCCGCGCCCTCCTCATCATCCAGCTCCAGCAGCGTGGGGCACGTACACAGGGACTCCGGAATCGGGGTCGCGACATGCGGCGGCGGATCGGGGAAATCGTTTTCGTCCCCGCTGATGTGGCCGTTTGTGTCGGCCTCGTCGATGGAAGGGGCGATGTGCTCGCTGCGCTGGCTTATGCTTTCCCACATGTCGTCGGTGGAGGGGAGGTCGGCGGAGTCGGGGGGGATGCCGTTTTCTAAGTCGTACGCCTCGAGCTCGGCGTCGGTGGGCTCGATATATGGGCCGTCGAGAGTGCTGTCGACGTCTGTGGTGGCTTCGTTGAGGTCTTCCTGCTCGCTGGCTTCGGCGGAGGCGTCGGAGCCGGAGGTTTGGTCGTAGTCCATGTCTGCCTCGTCGAAGTCGTCTTCGACGTTGCTCCAGGTGGAGTCTCTATCCGTCACGTCGAATCCGGTTGGTGCTCGCCCGTCAAAGCTGGCTGCGTAATCCGCATCTGATAGACTCAGCCACGTGAGTTTTGCCTCCTGACGCAGAAATATGAGGACATCGCGCCAGCGGCTTCCGGGTTTCAATAGTACGCCGCGAAGTCGCAATCCGCCTAGCATGTTCCGGTGTCGTCGGACAAGGTCGATAATTTCGACCGCATCGAGTCTCCATGACTCGAGCGAAATAACACGCAATCTCGTGAGATTTTCATTCTGAAAAACGTCCGCAAGTGGGATCGACGCTGGTCTACCCCTAGGAAATCCTATGTGCAGAGTCACGAGATTCGTAGCACAAGTAAGAATCGATTCAATAACGCCCGACAGCTGGTCAAAGCTGGCCTGGAACTCATCCGGGTCGACGAATCGGGCCAATATGCACTCGAGGCGAGATGATATGCTCTGCACTCGTGCGCTGGGGATGCTCCGCAGCGAGATGGCGGTCTGGGCGTCTATCATGGGGAACGAGAGCCGGCTAGCAGGTGATTGGGAGGAGAGCAGGGCGCTGCCCAGTGTTTTCACGCCATGGAGGTAGGCTGCAGTGCGACTGGGCTGCATGGCCGCGTCGAATACATTATTCTGCATAAAAGCGATGAACTGGGTGTCGATTTGGTTTTGCAGGCTGAGCAGCGACACATGCTGCAGGGAAGTGAAAGCGGCGAAGGCGCCGTTCAGGATGTCCCGGTCGATCTTGGACTCGACGATGCTGACCTGCTCTTTCGCCTGCGCGATGAGCTGGTCGGGGACTCTCTTGCCATTCGCGATGATGGCCTCGCTGATGCGCTCAATGTGCGCCTGATCTGTAGGCACGGTTAGCCGGCACGCACAGCATGAGACGATGGTGCGCTACGCTATACCGTTGAAGAACAGCCTGGGCACCAGGTACGTGAATTTCTTGACCGCCGTGGCGAGATGCGGGTACCGGGCAATATTCCTCAGTCTGGTGAGGCCCGCCTCGTTGAAGCGCGTGGCCAGGGTCTTAAACTGATGCTGCAATCCAACCTCGGAGAAGCGTCTGCAGGTGAAGCGGAAATTGCCCACCACCTCGGGCTCGCGCGGCAGCTGACTCTCGAATTTAAAGCTCACGACACTCATCCACGCGCGATGGTCAATATTGATGGGCCCGGGATCGGTGTCGACGGCACGAAGGATTACTAGGAGAACCTCGTCAGGAAGGTCTAGAATGCCAATCTGCCTCCGAGGAGCCATAACGTGAATAAATTATGGATTTTGCCAACGCTGGGGAAAAATCAATTTCAATACCAGGAGACCAGGTCATCTCAGACTGAGAGAGGCCTGGAAGCGGCCACTTATATCTCACGCCGCACACGAAGGGGGGAGTATGAGTATGCGATCCTGGTAACCAAGAATTGAGCGACAGGACCCCCGAAGGTTATACTTGCTGAGCTTCCTAACCTTTGCTAATGCCTGATGTTTACTGTTTGTTCGTTTGCAGCAGATCGTGTGGAGAGTGGAGGGGGGAAGGGGTGGTTTGCGAAGGGGACGAAGAGGGGTTGCTTAGATTCTGATGCACAGCAGTAGTACGGCCGACACCAGAGAACCACTCAGGTATTTTTTTCGAAAGTGCGCAGAAGTGCAGAAGTTGCAGATACTATCTCGTCATAGGCTAAGCTGGTATACTGTGCATGAAGCATACGTGTGTTGGTCTTGGTGTAAGTGGTGTAGATGGCGATTCTGGCGAGTAGAGAGCGTTGAATGGACGAGACATGCGACGTCTTGCAGAAACCTCCAGCCGCTGAACAGCGTTTCTATCTTAGTCTCAACCACATTCTCGGGTCCGGGTAAGTCAGGTGATAAATGATGCCCGAATTAGCAAATAGAGAGGGGAGTAGCTGTTGTCGATTGTGGGTGGGATTTGTGGCCTTTGAGTACGTGTATTGGCCTGTATTGCGAGGGAGATGTGAAGAGAGAGGATTCGCTGGGGTTGGGCCACGTTGAAGCGCATGCCGAAGAATCCCCCAAAGTAGTAATGAGGCGTCGCTCAAGCGGAAAGACTTCCGAGGTGTGTACTATACTGTGGTATAGTGTGGTTTGTATGTACTATATATGCACCTCATACTCCATGTACGGAGTATTATTGCACACTATTCATAAGCATGCGCATGCTGAAGGATGACGGGCCTGGTCTAGAGTAATAATGAGATGCATCCAAGGGGATCAACAAGAAAGAGGGAAAAAAGAAAAAGAAAGGTTGCGTTAGAACATGGAGCATGGCACAGGCACAGGCATAGGCACAGGGGGCTGTAGAGTAGAGTAGAGTAGATTCTGTTTAAGCACGCAATATTAAAACCGAGTGCATAGTAGAAATCAACTCGATGTGGTGTCTGACATTGTATGTGCAATACATAGTATGCCGTGCTATACATCATGTATAACTTAGTACTGTAGAGTAGACACTGTAGAACCGTAAAACTATAGAACTGTTGAACTGTAGATCTTCAGCAGTCGAGGGATATGAGGGGAATCAAAGATGGTGGTGTCGACGCACGTTGTGCACCAGCAGCCAACCACTAACCGACAGCTTCAAGCGCCCGCCAACGCCCAACGCAAGCGCCAGGAGGGAAGCTAGACTGCTAGACTGCTAGACCACAGCCCAGTGGCTTGCGTGGTTGGCGAATGTCATATCTATATCTGGAGCGCGAAAAAGGATTTGCATTGCAAATACTGAATACTGCAAAGCCGGCTCCTTTGGCGCATGAAGCGCTCGCGAAGCAGCGCGTAGGCGTAAACTCGGCCGTAAATCTTCACCAGAGGCTGTGTTTGAAGATTGAAAAGGTGCTGTCGCACTTACTCTGTAGACACACACGGTAGCGAATTGATCTCACCGCTCCGCTGCAGCAGACGGTCGGGATATCCTAGTACGGAGCTTTTGTGCGTGAGCTAGGTTACATATTATGTACTGTACATACATATATTACTCTGGTACGACAGTACTCTACACTCTACTACTCTGCTAAGGTACTAGAGTATATGCACAGCACAGTAAGTCGTCGGTCGCTTTCAACCACCTGCATCCAAATCTCATGCATTTCAGCAATATAACCTTGCCGCCCCAGGCATAGGGGTAAGCCACGTTCTGTGTCCAGCGCATCTCCAGCGATGACCAGGTCCCAGGTCCCAATCCAACTCCATCCCCGAGCTGCACCGTCCTATGTGAACCATACACTGACCATACACCGTATTGGTAGAGGGCCGACTCCATGTCCCCGGCTCGCGCCGCGCGCGGTTCGGGACGCAATCGGCGGGCAGTGCTCGTATCCAGCCATCTCCACATGCGATGGTAGGTAGCTATGTTATGCATCCTTATCGTTGTCCTCTGCAGAATCGAGCAACTCTGTGCGCCAGTGATCCTGTGCACCCGCCAGCCGGCGATCAGAAGGGCCCATCTCACGGGCCTGTCGTGCTGAAATGGACCCCACATGTCGCACATATGGCCAATGCTTACTCTACCCACAGGGGTTTTGGGGCGAAAAAGGAAACACACAGTCTGACATGTGGCCGACGTCGCAATTGCTATGCATTACGGAGCCTTTATGAAACTGTCACCTCATGTAGGCCAATGACTTTCTTATCAATATACGAAGCAGTAGTTGTGTTCCATACTCGTGCCGCCCAAACGATCAGAGGAGGACTGTGTATACCAAATAATTGGTACCGGAAATTTAAGCTAACAGTATTTATTTCTTTGGTTCCGTTTCCAAGTAACTGGTATATTGATTATAACTCTAGCTGCTTGAGAGGTTTCATTAAAATTATAGTTGCTTTAAACGTCACTGTCATGTACAGCGCCTCTCGGACCTTAAGGCGGCACGAGTACTCGTACCCGTACCACCGAGAGTCTAAACAAGGACTGTGCATAACAACAGTATTTACAGCAACTGTAACTGAAATAAAGGCTCTTAGTCACTTAAAGCTGAAATTGATATACTAGTTACTTTGAAATAGAGCAAAAGCTAGAAAATCCCATTAGCTTAAATCGCTGGTATGAATCCTTAGCCTAGCCATAGACAGTACGGTACTATATCGTCTTAAATCATTGAGGTTACGGAGCCACCTTTCCCCGCACTCCGCCATCGCTTACTAAGCACAATATGCCACTCCATCCAACCAATAAGAAGCTAAAGCAAGCTACCGACAGCCTCGGAGCATTACCATTCGCCCCGCCTGGATGGATTATATCCATTAACTTCTTACCTCGTCTTATCACTTTTGATCAACCCAGAGGCATATAATTCCCCCACCAGACAACTCTAAAAACACCATGTCCACCTCATCTCCGTCACTATTAATTCTACCTCCTCCCCCACCATCGCTAGACAGAGCTTCCCTGAAAGCAGCATACCTCCCCGCTCTCACAGCCGCCCTATGCGAATTAGCATCCGCCCGAGTGAGCCCCATCGCAGTTTTAGATATCGCCGTCCCATGGCCAGCTCTGCGCGGACAGCTTGAGAAGCCGAGGTCCCATCTATTCAAAGAGACACAGCATTTACTAGCGGAGCTGTATAGTCTCATTTCCGTTGTCTGCGCACAGAAGAACATCGAGCTCGATGGACCGGGGGGGATTGATCCGCGGGTGCTGCTGGTGGAATATGACCCTGCTCAAAATTTGTCTCAAGGAGGGGGTACGCCTGTCGCCGCCGCTGCGGGGGTTCCGATCATAGATCTCCAGACTCTAGCTTTGACGCGGAGGAACTGGAATCTCATCTTCAGCGTCGACGGCGAGCAAGGGCAATCGGTCTTCCAAAAATACTCCACCTTAGCAAACACCTACACCCCCCCTCTTCGAGGCCAAATCCGCACCGTCCCCGGCGGAACAACAGTCATTGCCCCAGCCAGCCAAACCAACCAAACCCCGCCATACCCCTCATCAAAAACACACTCCGTCGTCGCCGTAGGCGGAACCTTCGACCACCTCCACGCCGGCCACAAGCTCCTCCTCACCTGCACCGCACTAATGCTCCAACCCTCCCTCGCCACCTCCCAGCCCCGCCGCCTAATAATCGGCATCACCGGCGACGAGCTCCTCAAGAACAAGAAATACGCCGAGCAGCTCGAGAGCTGGAAACGTCGCGAAGAAGGGGTAATCAACTTCCTCACCCCCCTCCTCTCCTTCACCACCCCCAACAGCGGGGAGGACATCACGAGAACCCCCTTCGACGCACCCGTCGTGAATGGTCGCGGGGTATCCACGCACCTCAAGACCGCGGGGCTGACAATAGAGTGTGTCGAGATCCAAGACCCCTTCGGCCCAACCATCACCGACGAAGCGGTCTCCGCGCTCGTCGTGTCGGGGGAAACGCGCGATGGAGGGGCGGCGGTGAATACTAAGCGTGAGGAGAAGGGGTGGGCGGCTTTGGAGGTGTTTGAGATTGATGTTTTGGATGCGGGGGAGGACGCGGCGGGGGGGGGGAGTAAGACGGAGAGTTTTGCGGCGAAGATTAGTAGTACGGCGATACGGAGGAAGAGGGCGGAGGAGAGCGGGAAGGCGTCGCCGTCGCTGTGAGGGGGTCAGAGAAG
>JPKC01003659.1:0-42997 GCA_000750925.1 Pseudogymnoascus sp. VKM F-4518 (FW-2643)
ATATAATATATAACAAAGTTTTGAGATGATACTTTGCAAAAGACTAAGCTATATATTTCCTGGAGGATGGTTAACGGATGGTTAACGGTGATGTATGTTCACGTCGTTCCCTACGACATATGTTGTGGGTGGCCCAAGCTTCAAGTGTCTACGTCATACATTTTCGATTGATACCAGCCAAAAGCAGGATAGAAGCGAATTTCAGGGACCACAACTAAAGGCTTATGAGTGCCTGGGGCAGAAGGAGCCACATGAGAATCCAACAGTTAACCGTGTAACGTGTACCGTGTACCGTGTACCGCGCAGTACGTTTACGGGACGGAGAGTACCTTGGTACTGCCAACAACGTCGAGTCCCATCCACGCAAGTTCAAGGTAGCAATCAACAATTACCTACGTCGCTCATGATCACGAATTTATTGTACCAACGCGACACCGATCTCTTGAAAACCAACAAACGAACTCTGGTCTTCGTTGCGGATATCACTGTGTACTTTTCTTGCTCATTAGCCGTTTCCATTGCTCGTGAAAGCGCCTCAAGATCGTCGTCCCGAGTTTAGCTCCAAAGGAGGGGTCGCGATACTCCCAACAGCTCAGCACCTGATGAACTGAATCATACAACAAAGCCCTCGAGGGTGAATTAAACAGAAACGAGGCAATTGAAGCTCGATATTCCTTCACGAAGACCCCACGAAGACCCCGGTCTAAGCGTCCGACTACCGTTCCCGAGGAACCCCAGACGACATCAACTGCGACCCTAAAAAACAACCCTACGATTGTCCCTGCCCGGGTTACGGCACCAATAATACAGGATGTTGGAAGGCTTGGTGGCTGGTCTCCTCAATCGGTTCCTGGGCATGTACATTCGGAACTTTGACCCAGGACAACTGAAAGTCGGGATCTGGTCGGGAGATGTCAAGCTTCAGAACCTGGAGCTCAGGCGAGAAGCTCTAGACCAGTTGAAATTGCCAATAAATGTGGTTGAGGGACATCTTGGAGCCTTGACATTAACGATACCATGGTCGAATCTCCGCGGCCAACCCGTCAAGGTGTTTATAGAGGATGTATACCTGTTGGCGGCGCCGAAGGAGGATGCGGAATACGATGAGGAGGAAGAAGAGCGAAGGCGACAAGCTGTGAAAATAGAAAAACTCGACAGTGCGGACATCCTCAAAGAGAGGAACGAAGAAGGTCTCAGTCAGGAGGAGCAGAAGAAGAGCCAGAGCTTTACCGAGAGCTTGGTTTCGACTATCGTGAACAACCTCCAAATCACCGTGAAGAACATACATGTCCGATACGAAGATTCAATATCCGCTCCCGGACATCCATTTGCGCTCGGTGTTACGCTCGAAGGATTCAGCGCTGTAAGCACTGACGGAGAATGGAACCCAACATATGTACAAAACTCAGTTGGTGTTGCGCATAAACTCGCTACGCTGGAGGCTCTTGCTGTATACTTCAATACAGATACAAAGCTGATGGGCACTGGAAGAGAAGCTAAGGTAGCTGAGGATGCCGAGGTTTTGTCTCATGAGGAGATGATGGAGCAATTCCAAAAATTGATCGTCAAGGGCGAGCAGAGTGATGCCACTGAGCACCAGTTCATATTAAAACCTGTTAGTGGCCGCGCAAAGATCGAGATGGATACCTCTGGCGAGATTACTAGACCAAAGATTAAAGCAGGCCTGCTCTTTGACGAAATTGGACTGGTTCTGGACGATGACCAGTACAGAGATGCCCTCATGATGGTCGATCTATTCCATTATTTCCTGCGGCACCAGGAATACAAGAAACTACAGCCTAAAGGAGTAACTCCCAAAGAAGACCCTCGTGCGTGGTTGCGATTTGCTGCAGACGCAGTGTTGAGCAAGATCCACGAGAGAAATCGTCGCTGGTCCTGGGATTACTTCCGCGAGCGAAGAGATGACAGAATCCGTTATATCGAGTTATTTAAGAAGAAGAGAGGAGACCAGCCAATAACTCCGACTGAAACCGAGGACCTCAACAACCTCGAGTGGAAACTGTCGTACGAAGATCTGAGATTCTGGAGGTCCCTTGCTAGAAATCAACTGAAGAAGGAAAATATCGGCGTCAAGAAAGCCCCGCCTCCAAAACCACAAGGATGGGTGGCGTGGGCCTGGGGGTCGAAGCCTGAGGAGGCTGAAGAGGACGAGACAACGACGATGACGGAAGAACAACGTGAGGAACTGTACAAGGCTATCGATTGGGACGAGAAAAATGCAATCGCGGCAAGCGTTGACCTGCCTCGAGAGACCGTTAAGCTCCAAATCGAAGCTGATCTTAAGTTGGGTAGTTTCACATTAAAACGGGACTCCCATAATACAGCGGTGGAGGTCCTCAGTCTGTTCTTTGATTCTTTCAGTGCCAAAATCTTACAACGGCCGGATTCCTTCCTCGCCGACGTAAGCTTAGGAGGCCTTCGTCTCAACGATGGAACCACTGCGAATAGCTTCTATCCACAAATTATAAGAGTGAAGGATTCGCCATCAACCGACGACGACACCAGCTTAGCTAAATTTGAGCCCGATTCCGCCGTCGAGCCGTTCTTCCAGTTCCAATTCGAACAGCACCCTCTAGACGAAAGTGCCGATTTAGCAGTTACGGCAAAATTGAAGTCTATGGAGATCATTTATAACCCTAATTTTATCGTGGAGATCGTTAAGTTCTTCAAGCCGCCGGAGAGGCACATGGACTCCATATACGCTCTTATGGATACCGCAGGTGCTACGGTAGAGAGCATTAGACAGCAGACACGAGCCGGCTTGGAATTTGCTCTCGAGGAGCACAAGACGATAAATGCCAAGCTGGACTTGCAAGCACCTTTAATCATTATTCCTGAAGATATTGAGGCCGAAAGGACCACGTGCTTAATTATCGATGCTGGTCACATCAGCGTCAACAGCGAGTTGGTTGATAAAGAGACAATCCGAGATATACAGTCAAAGCATAACCAGACGTATACCGAGGATGACCTGAAGCGCTTGGAAGGCCTGATGTACGATAAATTCCAGCTGAAGCTTGAAGCAACCCAAGTTCTCATTGGCCCATCTGTGAGTGAAACTCGAGCGCGCCTGGGAGATACTGGCGATAAGGGATTCCACGTCGTTGACCGCATCAACGTTGAATTCACGCTACAATTATCCATTGTGCCGAAGACGCCGAACATTCCGAAAATACGTATATCTGGGCACTTACCAGTTCTCCATGCTTCGGCTTCCGATGCCAAGTGGAAGAGCTTTATGCGTCTTGTCAATGTGGCCATTCCCAAGTTTGAAGACGACCAAGAGGTAGAAAGGACAATAGAACCTGCCCGTAGCTCAGCGGTGACGAAAGATGTCAAACGCCCACGTGCACAGAGTTCTCTCTCCCAGCGCCGAAAATCTCACCGACAGTCAACCTCCTTTCCATTTGCGGCCCAGCAAGCTGTTGTCATTGAGGAATCTGATATTGATGACGACGAGGAAGCTGTGTTCCAAGACGCTTCCATCGGGCAAACCGACGAAGACCTCAAACTCGCACAGCGGACCTTTGAGTTGTCGTTCAGCATCGGCCGGCTCCAGGGTTCCCTGTATCGAAGTGACCCGAACGGCAAAAAGGCCGACCAATTACTTGTGGAACTTGTTGCAGAGCACTTCAGTGTCGATGTTACGGTCAGACCATTTGATATAACGGCAGAAGTTTCTCTTCAATCTCTTTCGCTGGATGATCATGTAGAAAAGGATCCTCTGCCTGAGTTCAAGCGCCTAATATCATCAGGGGAAGATGCAGAGGGAGGCGATGAAGAGAAGGCCCTCGTCCAGGTCAAATATGCCAGAATCAGGAGGGAGTCGCCCGAGTTTATGACCAAGTATTCGGGGATTGAGACGAACCTTGATATTGCAATATCGACGATCAACTTAATTGTCACGAGGAGAACACTACTCACATTATTGGACTTTATCCTCATAACCTTCACGAACCCCAATGGGAATGATCCGAATCAGAAACCTGCTATAGAGTCGGAAGATGAATCGGAAGAAGATGAAGTTGTTGACACAGCCCAAAACCCTGCGGAACCGGAGAAGATTAGGATACAAATCAGCCTCAAGAAGGTGTCGCTGGTCCTCAACAACGACGGGATCAGGCTTGCAACGCTAAGTCTGATGGCTGGCGACTTGGGATTGTTCCTAATGGGCCAGACGATGAGAATTGGTGGTAAACTCGGCAACCTGTCGCTATTAGACGACATTGATCAGGGTGCGCCGCTCGAGATGCGTGAATTGGTGTCTATCCAAGGTCAAGACTTGGCTGATTTCAGCTATGAGACTTTTGACCCTGGAAACAAGGAAACATACCCAGGTTACGACTCTTCCTTTGGCCTCCAAGCCGGATCGGTGAAGGTCAACTTCATCTCTGAGCCATTCCGCAAGATTCTCAACTTCCTCGTCAAGTTCGGAAAGATGCAGGCAATCTTCAACGCTGCTCGCCAGGCTGCGGCTAACCAGGCTTCTCAGATCCAACAGAATGCCAACAAGATACATTTCAATATTACGGTCAAGACGCCAATTATAGTCTTCCCCCGCGTTATGGAGTCGGGCATATCACGCCGAGACGTCATAACCGCGTATCTTGGAGAGATCTACGCGCAGAACAAGTTCGTCCCACTCGACGATTCCGCATATTCGCCTATTGGTATGAAGATTTCGGCGGGTATCAGGAATATCAGGTTAACCTCCGACTTTCACTACGGGGAAGATCGGTCCGAGGAGCTGGAGCTGATTGATCAAGTTGACCTTGGTTTCGCAATCACATATGCCGAGCATTTGCAGGGTGTCAAGAGACCTGACCTTGAAATTGTTGGCCATATGACCGAGCTCAACTTGCGAATCACACAAATTCAGTTGAGGTTCCTGTTGGAATTGGCTAGAACGATTCCTGCCGCCTTTGCTGCCGATGAGGATGCCATTGAACAGGAGGCGATCGAGGAGCTACCCAATAGACTCACTCAGCATGCTGATGCCGATCAGGACTTTGCTAGCCATGACAATGATAACAAGAAGCCCGTCAATCTTGGTCCGGAGCTGAACATTGACCCCGAAAGCTGGGTAAAATTAGACTTTGCTTTCAAAGTACCAAGCGTTGGCTTGGAGATGATTCGCGCTGAAGAGGATGAGCCCATCGAGGATCTCCAGGCAGCTAGCTTGTCCAAGTTTTCTCTGGATGATACCACGGTGAAGCTTTCGATGGTCACTGATGGATCTCTGGAATCCGAACTCACAATCCAATCATTCACGATACAAGACAGCAGAAGCAGCGAAACCAATAGATATAAGAAGGTTATGACCTCTTTGAACAAGGACGTCCAGCAATTTATGGCGAGCGTTACAATCTCGGGTGGGACAGAACGAAATGTCATCGCCATGGCTGCGATTGACAGCCCCCGAGTCATTCTCGCGCTGGATCATCTATTTGCTATTCAGTCGTGGCTTACCCAGGGATTTGCAATTGCCGAGCCTGCGGTTTCTGATATTGTGCAAGACATAATGGAGGAATCAACTGAGAGCTCCGAGGCTGAGACCGAAGTTTCTTCGCGGCGTATAAGCCAGCGTCCAAAGTCGGAGAGACGAGCTAGCTCTGGAAAGAAAACGCCTCAGATACAGGATGACAACGAAATGACGATTTCCTTCAGGGTCAATATTGTTGATGCCCAGATCATTTTGATTGCAAATCCCATCAGCGCCAGCTCCGAGGCCATTGTGCTGGGGACGAAGCAAATCCTCATGTCTAAGCAGCATGCTCTGACCCTTCAAGTATCGGAGATGGGCATGTTCCTTTGCAGGATGGATCGTTTCGAAGACACACGCCTTCGAATTCTCGATGACTTCAACTTGACGATGTCTATGGATACCTCGCAACCCCAGGTTTCTAGCATTCACATCGACATCCAGCCGTTGATTCTTCGATTGTCACTCCGTGATATCCTGCTTGCTGTCCAAATTTTCGGCAAGGCATCAGAATTGTCTAGCGGCGAAGCGAAACCCCAGCAGGAGACACCTTCGGCCAAAAAAGCAAACCAGCTCAAGGGTCGTCCTAATAGTAGTCTAAAGCAACGTACAGCAAGTGGTCGAGCAACGTCTACACTAGCGAAACGGCCTAAGACCATAGGTAGCGCAAGTCAAGGCCAGCTTGACGGCGATTCATCCAGTGCTGTGACTAAAGCTGGTCCGCCTAAGCGCGAAGAGCTAACGGCCACGCTTGAGGGGCTGAGAGTTGTTCTTCTGGGCGACGTACACGAACTGCCAATTCTTGACCTAAGCGTCAACAACTTCACAGCCAGTGCCAACGACTGGTCAAGCGACCTTGCTGCCGGGACGACTATTGATATGTTTGTCAATGTTTACAACTTCTCAAAGTCGTCATGGGAGCCTCTGATTGAACCTTGGCAGCTTGGTTTCCGTATGTCGAGGAAGCAAAATCCTCCCAGCATGGCGTTCGAGCTGAGCTCGAAGAAGATGATGGAATTGACCATCACTTCGGCTACCATTGCTCTGGCGTCTCATTCCGTCACATTCCTCCGGTCAGATGACGATGTCCTGTCGAAGCCTCGCGGCGTTGATACTCCGTACCGCATTAGAAATTACACTGGATTCGAAATGAACGTCTGGGCCGAATCGGACTCTATTGATGAAGATGCGATGTCCGCCAAGCTGCAAGACGGCGAGGAGGCCCCATGGCTCTTCGAGAACTGGGAAAAGATGAGAGAAAATTTGTCAACTGATGTCAAGCCTGCGATTGTCGGAGTGGTCCTTGAAGGAAGCAGTTTCCAGAGCATTGATAAGATCCCTGTTAATCGTGAGGGAGAGTTCCTCTACAACCTGAAGCCGCGAGTGGATAATATTCTGCATCGCCTTCTCGTCGAAGTCAAGCTCGGAGAAGACAATGTCAAGTATATCACCTTCAGATCGCCGTTGCTGGTGGAGAACAACACACAAATCCCCGTCGAGCTCGGTGTGTTTGATGCCCAAGAGGGCCATCTTCTTAAGATTGAGAAGATTCTGCCGGGAGAAAGTAAACCGGCGCCAGTTGGAGCTGCATATCTGAAGCAGCTTCTTGTACGACCAGACCAAGGATTCGGATATTCCTGGTCAACAGAGTCATTGTGGTGGCGCGACCTTCTGAGGCGCCCAACCAGGACGATGACTTGCAAAGGGGAGAGTGATAGCAAGACTCCCCCGTTCTATTTCCAAATGAATGCAGTGTACGATAAGAGTAATCCTCTTTGCAAGTAAGTACCCACTACGCGCGTTCTTTGGTGTCTTAACTAACACTCGATAGTATATATCCTTACATGAGAATTCGTCTCTCGGCTCCAATCGAATTGGAGAATTTGCTACCTTACGACTTCAAATATCGCATTTACGACAAAAACACGAAGAAGGACTGGACGAACTTCCTTCGAAAGGGTGGACTCAGCCCTGTCCACGTTGTTGAATTATCCCATTTATTACTTTTGAGCATCGATATGCAAGATACTGTTTTCAAAGCCAGCGAGTTTGCCATTATTAACTCTAATGATTCTGACGATTTCCGAAAAGAGACGACACTTGTTTGCAAGGACAACGAGGGCCTCCCGCTCAATCTCCAGTTGCATTATTACAGGATCCCAGACGGCGGTGGGGCGTTTAGACTCACGATTTACAGTCCTTACGTTATTTTGAATAAAACAGGCTTGGATATCAACATCAAGGCGAAGTCGTTACTACAGCAAGCGCGGTCAGCGGCTGGCCAGAAGGTCGTGCGCGATCTCCTTGGCGATGACGATCAGAAGGCGCTGCCTTTGATGTTTGCGTTCAGCGGCGACGACCAGCGCAACCGCGTCATCCTCAAAGTTGGCGAGTCGAACTGGAGTAAACCGCAGAGTTTTGACGCCATTGGCAGCACGATAGATGTGGTTCTACCGTCGGCAACTCAGAATACTGAGATACACATTGGAATCAGCATCGAGAATGGAGACGGAAAATACAAGATGACCAAGGTTGTTACGCTTGCGCCGAGATTTGTGCTGAAGAATCGCATGAGCGAGGAAATCAGTGCCAGGGAACCTGGATCGTCGGAGCTCATGACTCTGAAGCCGGGAGAACTGAAAGCTCTTCATTTCCTTCAAAAGTCGGCGGTTAAGCAACTGTGCCTTTGCTTCCCGGGCCTGAACAACCAATGGTCCTCGCCGTTCACAATCTCAGATCTTGGAACGACACATGTGAAGCTTGCCAAGGTCGGCCAGAGACAGAAGCTCGTCCGTCTTGAGGTTCTGATGGAGGATGCTACCATCTTCTTGCATCTCAGCATCGAGACCAAGAACTGGCCTTACTCTATGCGCAATGAGAGTGACATGGAATTTATGTTCTGGCAGGCGAATCCCAACATTGACGAGGAAGACACGGAGGATAGATCAGGCTGGCGCCCAATCCGATACCGACTTCCGCCGCGTAGCATCATGCCGTATGCGTGGGATTACCCTGCTGCGAAGCTCAAGGAGCTCATCATCAGTGCGAATGGCAAGGACAGACATATCAAATTGGCTGAGATTGGAAATCTCATCCCAATGAAGGTTCCCGCTGCGAAACATTCTAGAGAGCAGAAGATTATCGATCTCAATGTCGCAGCAGATGGACCCACCCAGACTCTGATCCTGTCAAATTTTAAGCCATCGAAGAGTATGTACAAGCAGAGATCGCCTACGGAATCGGCATCGAGCGTCACCGAAGGCTTCGAGGTCAAGGATCAAGATACGGACATCACATTCCGAGCGCAGCTCAAACTTGCCGGATTCGGGATCTCGCTGATAAACAGCCAGCTCAGCGAACTCGCGTATATTACCTTCCGAGATCTCACGCTGAGATACAGCGAGTCGCCTCTGTATCAGACTGTCTCCGCGTCCATTAAGTGGATTCAGATCGACAATCAACTGTACGGAGGCATCTTCCCGATGATTATATATCCGAGTGTTGTCCCTAAACAACACGCTGAGACCGAGGCGCATCCTTCTCTCCATGCTCAGATTACGCGCGTCAAGGATGATTCGTACGGTGTGCTCTACTTCAAATACGCTACGCTACTTCTGCAACAGATGACACTGGAAATCGACGAGGATTTCGTTTACGCGCTGCTGGACTTCTCGAAGGTACCGGGGGCTAGCTGGTCAGAGACCCACGAAGGAACTCTTTGTGACGAGAGCCTCGATATCCCAGAGCCGAAACAGCTTCAGCAGGGTCAGGATATTTACTTTGAGCTCCTCAACATCCAGCCCATGCAGCTAGATTTGTCATTTGTTAGAACGGAACGAGTCAATGTCGAGGACAAGACGTCGTCGCGCAACCCACTGATGTTCTTCCTCAATGTGCTTACCATGGCTATCGGGAACATCAACGACGCGCCTGTGCGATTCAACGCCTTGATGCTGGAGAACGCACGAGTATCGGTGGCGGTCTTGACACAGAATATTTCTGCGCATTACTCTCAAGAAGCGCTGTACCAAGTACACAAGATTCTGGGATCCGCAGATTTCCTCGGCAACCCAGTGGGTCTGTTCAATAACCTAAGTTCGGGAGTGGCGGATATCTTCTACGAGCCGTACCAGGGATTCATCATGTCCGACAAGCCCGAGCAGCTCGGTATCGGCATCGCCAAGGGCGCCACCAGCTTTGTTAAGAAGTCCGTTTTCGGTGTGTCAGACAGTTTCTCGAAGGTCACTGGTAGTATCTCCAAGGGTCTCGTCGCTGCAACGATGGACAAGCAGTTCCAGGACCGCCGGCGCATGACTCGCTCTCGCAACCGACCGAAGCACGCGCTTTATGGCGTGACGGCGGGTGCGAACTCGTTCGTCAGCAGTCTCGCGAGCGGAGTCGGCGGTCTCGCGCGCAAGCCGCTTGAGGGCGCCGAGCAAGAGGGATTCGCAGGCTTCTTCAAGGGCGTGGGTAAGGGCGTACTCGGGCTCGCGACGAAGCCAGCCATCGGTGTGTTCGATCTCGCGTCGAACGTTAGCGAGGGCATCCGCAACACAACGACTGTGTTTGACGGCGAAGGCCTGGAGCGTGTGCGCCTGACGCGCTTCATCCCCGCGGATGGGATTGTGCGACCGTACAACCAGCGCGAGGCTCTCGGGCAGTTCTGGCTCAAGCAGCTGGACAGCGGGAAGTACTTTGACGAGCAGTACATTGCGCACCTGGAGCTGCCGCGCGAGGACGTAGTGGTGATGCTGACGTACAGCCGAATCATGCTTGTGCGCGCGAAGAAGCTGACGAGCGAGTGGGATGTGCCGCTACGGGATGTGCAGACGATCTCGAAGGAGCGGACGGGGCTGAGCCTCACACTGAGGGGAGGGACGAATGGGCCGTTCTTGCCGGTTGCGGAGGAGAGTAGTCGCAACTTTTTGTATCAGAAGATTGGGGTTGCGGTGGGGGAGTTCAATAAGAAGTATAAGGCGACGGAGTAGGGGGTGTAGGTTTGAAGGCGCGGCTTTGGAAGGAGAATGGGGGGTGAGGCGCAGGCAGGCGGGTTTGAGGGGCGCCGGATGGGACGGCACATGAAAGTGCAGTGTAGTAGGCGCCGGTTACTTTGATGTGTATAAACATACACATAGAAATTACAGTATACATGACCCGATATCCAGACATGGAGCCGTTCTTGTGCTACAGTCCGTACACGGGGGCCTGACGTAAGTTGGTAAGGCTAACTCACTAACTTCCGGGGAACATCTGCCACTACCCGCGCGCGCGATCCCCTGTTCGGCTCCCCGCCCATTCTACAAACTTGACGCTTGCCCGTCCGTCCGTCCATCACCACCACCACCGCCCCCCTTAACTCGTGATTCGCCAGCTCCCATTCCGTTATCGACACCGCTTCAGAATCGAGGCGAGCGAAGGTGGCGCAGCTGACCGTTGCTGTGTTGTTGGCTGTGAGTTCCTGTGGACGATGGCAGCCTGATTGGGGAATCCGCTAGAAGAGGCACTACTCATGCAGCGAAGCATGCATGGAAGCCTTGGCGGTGCAGGGGTGATCCTTTCGTCGGAGCTGACGCCGTTTTGGTGGTTGGTGGTTCTTGGTGCTTCTTGGGAGGGGAGAGGTGATGCGGTGTTACGTGTTTGAGTGCGAGTAGAGGGGGTAGCTCGGCGTGCATACCCGCGTGTGTGATGGCGCGGAGATGTGAGGACGCGAGGCGTGTACGAGTTGGCTTGCGCAACCGGGCTGCTTCCAAGTCAGGTATTACAAATACACAGCATCTGGTGATACGACGGCGTCGTGGTGCCGTCGCCTGTGAACTGATACAATGTGCCGCCCGTTGGGATCGAGGTGATGCTGTGCGCTGTCATGTCGGTGTCCAGTAGCCGCGTTGCTGCACAACCTCACGCTGCGTATTTGTATACGCACTGCCGTGGCAATAGCAATGATATGCGCAACTCCTGCTCACATTGGCGCCTCCCTTGATAGATAGCGCGGAGATATGAAAACATCCGGATATACTCGATACTCCCCCATCGCATCAGCTGAATCACATTCCGTCCATAGCCTCGTTCCCGTCCAATGCGTTCCCTCTTTGGTTGGCTCTCCTGTCTCTCCATCCTGTCTCTCCGCCGCTCCTTCCGAGTCACTACTCTGCACGACATATGCACATACCTGCAAGGCTGCGCCATTAACGATAATCGTCCCCTCATCTCCACCATTCTAATCTCTCCTTCCCCACCCCATATCCTTGCCCCATGCTTGGCTTCTTTTCGTCCGACCTTCCATCTCATCATCATCCCTCGATTCACCGCCTCTCTACCACCCCCACGCAAAACCCCCTACCATCGCCCCATTCTGATCTGCGCTCTTCCACTTAATTGCCCCCTTGTCTCCGACCCTAGCACTCACATCCCTGTTGCCACGTTTTTACAGCGTCACACTCCACCTCGCGCCCCATCTCCACCCTACAAATCCCGCATTTCAATGCCTATGCCAGCATCACGCACCGCAGCTGACAATGTCTGGGCCAGGATGACGAGCAGATGCGGCGGTAAGAGCAGGGTAGTCCAATTGACCAGTGGCCCAGTGATTGAAAGGTTGTGGGGTGCGCCAGCGGATCAGTGTTGCAATGTTTCGGGTATCCAGTGATTCTAATCCTAATCCGAACCCCAGTAACGCAGCCGACGACGAATTGTCCAGCCCCTCAATTTGTCAATACCTACCAGCCTTGCGTCCTTGAGACAGAGCGGGTGGGGTGATGGTGCCACAGCTGGCGACGGGCGATCGCATCGCGCGCCCGCGCCCCCTGGCCCAAGGAAGCTTCTGCACCGTTTGGGACAGGCGGGTTCTTGCTTACGGGCTGGTCTAAGGCGTCGGGTGTGACAATATCGAGGACAGGAGATGGGACCAATGGGGTGCCGGTGTGCTTGGTGATATGCGCCTGTTCAATGGCCTGGACGCGACGGAAGCTTGCGTCGAAGTCGGTATATACCCTGTTCGCGCTATTTTGTGGCGCTCGTCACATCTACCGCTTGGTACTTGGCGGACTGGGGTGGTCTGGGGTAAGGATAACCTGTCTGGCGTGCTGGGTGTGGTCTGGCTGGGCGTGGGATGAGTTGGTTGTGGTTGTTGTTGTGTATAAAGCAGGGCGGAAGGTCGTCTGTTGATGGTGGATTGCTGTTTAGTTCAATGTCCAAACGAATAATTCGATTCTCATATGCATCGAAAGAAATTGACTGTCAGCTACTACGAATTCAACAGCCTACCTGACCTGACGAGAAATATACCAGCTGATTATCACATCCCTTCTGTGCTCATAACACACTCACCTCGATTCTCACAACACCACGACGCTCAACCACTACTCCACCACACCACATCTCCCACAATGCCTCACGCAACCTCCGACGAATACTCCTCCTCCTCCACCTCTTCATCTCAAAGGTAACCTCCACCCCCCACCTCTCACCAAACTTCCACTCTAACACTCCCCAGCAGCACCCCCTCACAAACACCACCACTCCACCTCATCGCCCCTCCAATGCCAGATTTCCCAACCCGCCTCGCCATGCACCTCACTACACCTTCTACACCGCGTCTCTTCTGTGCCGTCATGGCGGAGGAGAGGATGAGATGCGTGATTGATGAGTTTGATCTCGTTATGGGTGGCTACGACACCGACAGCCACATGGAAACGGGTCAGGGGAGGTTGTAGGAATGTGTGGGGTTAGGATCAGGGTCGGGATAGGGGCGTTGGTTGCTTTGTTCGGTTTGGATTTCGGTTCTGGAGTTGGAGTTCGGTGGGGGGTAGATGGATATAGATGGCTGGAACTGGGTTATGTATTATGTATGTACGTACGATACGATGGATATGTTTGGGCTTCTTTGGGGGGGCGCAACGTTTATAGACGGCACTGGGGCGTTATAGATTGGATGGGCGGGAGTTATAGAAGGGGTTCAATGATATATCCTGTATTTTTCTTCTTCGACTACTCGTGGCACCGAATAATAACCTGGAGAGATTCCTATGACTGAGGATTCATACCAGCAATTTCAGCTGATAGAATTTCTCTCTTGAGTTCCATCTTTGTGTAAATGGTCTATAAATTATAGCCCTGAGTACCTGACAACCATCGAATTCGTCGTATTCCTCAGGACCCAACCCCTCGCCATGCCATTACCAACCTTCGTCTACGCCTATATGCCATCATCTCACAGCCCAAAGCCATCCGTCGCCGGCCCCAGGACAACGACCAGCGGGAAATCAGCTGCCTGTACGCCGCCAATAGTGTGCCCTTACGCCGCGACCTCAGTCATCTCGCTCGTGTTGAAGCCCCTGCGCAATTAAAGTCAACGTCAGATTCTACAGCTCTAGCACCCCCAATACCCCCGCCTCCGTGCCATCCACACTGTTAGCGCAGATACACAATTGGTCCGGCGCATGCCCTGACAGAGGGGCGGAGGAGGTCCGAGATCGGAGTCTGCACACAAAGGTACGCTTGCGGTAGCCTTGCGTGAGGAATACGACGTCCTCGAGCTCGTCGATGAAGGCAGGCTAGGTAAGGGGAGAGGGTCGTGGCCAGAGCGAGGAGGTGGGAGAGCTATCGCGATGCACCATACAGACTTGTGTGGATCCACGCTGGGAGTGGTGATATGGGCCAGGGCGTACTTGGAAGACAGAGTAAGACAGCGATGTGCATAACGGAAGAAGATTCCGACGTCTTTCTCTGTGGTGTAGTACGAGTATGTACCATTGAAGTCGTGGCATATGAGACAGGTGTGTCCGTCCCTGCATGTCCATCATTGAGACAGAACAGTATGTTCTTCTTGCCCTCCCACTCTGCCCCTAAAGTTTGAATACGACGTGATGTAGTGATGGGAGAGCACAGCAGGTAGATGGAACAGCTCCGATGTCTTGAGGTGTCAGCTTGACAGGTAGCTTGTAACATATAGTGATTGTACAGAATGGTATAAAGTATCGCCTGCCCGTGCAATCCCATCATATCGTACATTGCCCCATTATCCCTCCTCCCACTTAAACAAACACGACAACCCCGACAATCCCAACCACGGCGCCCACAACAGCCTTCATCGACCCCTTCACAAATGCAGCCGCTCCAGTATTATCCGCAGTCGTAACAGAGCTCGTGGTAGCCGTCCCATTCGCCGCTCCAGTCCCGCTCGCCGCTCCAGTCTGCGCACCCGATGGCAGCACCGCCGGCGCTGTCGTCTCTGGGCTGCTCGAAGCCGCCGTCGATGCCACCGTGCTGGTTCCCTTCGCACTCTCATCCGACGATGGAGCAGCCGCCGCCGTGGTCTCCTTTGTCGATTGAACAACCACAGCAGTAGTCTCCTTAGTCGAAGGCAGCTCAGCCGTATCCGAAGTTCTCGAAGGCTCCTCGACCGCCGTAGTCTCCGTCACCGCCTCTGCCGTCGTCGTCTGCTCCACCACAGTCGCTGGCGGCCCTGGCGCGCCCGTGAACCCAGACGACCAGCACGACAGGTACGACGCCGTGTAGGGCGGCAGCGGGATGGTGCCGCAGCCGGGGACGTTTGTCTTTGGGGGGGCGCGGCCGCCGCCGCAGTCGAGGGGATCGCAGATCTCGCCGGTAAGTGGGTCGTACCAGTGGGTGATCATGTCTTCGCAGTGGCCGAAGGTGTGGATGCCGCAGACGGCGTGGATGGGGGTGGCGAGGAGGAGGAGGGAGGCGCTGGTGAGGAGGATTGACTTGAACATCTTGATTGTTGGGGAGAGTTGTGCTGGTAAGTGATTGTGAAGTGTAACGACTGTAACAGAGTAACGACTATGAGGAAGTAGAACAATGGCCGACTTTGAGTAAACAAGAAGGAAGAAGCGGCGCAGCAAGAAACTAAAAACAAAAACCTACCTTCCCTCTTACCTAACCGAACTGCTCGGTACCGCCGGCACGCGACGGCATCTAGACCTCCAACAGGAGGCAAATTGCTACATTCCATTTTGGGAAATTCTGAATCATATTGGCTTCTGCCTTGATGTTGGTGCTCCACTGACAGGCCTACACACGGACCCCTCGCTTCGTTTTAGGATTTGATGGGCGGAAGTGACGGCTCGGCGACCAATGAAGCTATTTTCAGGGGAGGGAGGTAAGACAGGGCGCTGTAGATGGATGAGGGATGAGAGATGATATATAATATATGATATACGATATAGAATAAAAGCAAGTGTTAGCAAATAGCAAAGAGGTTAACATGTAATCTCAGTCAGTGCTCGTATATTCGTATAAGATTCTACTTACTCCGTACTTCGTATTTGCTTCACACTAATTTCCTAGCTCGCCGTTCATTTGTTGGTTTAATTCCGATACCCCTGACAGGTACTAGCGTTGCATTGACAGGCGTCGATCATGGAGATATACTTTAGCCACTGTACTGTTAATATGGGTTGTTACGTCTCTTTTTTCTCATGCCCCTAAGTTATTTCTGACAGAGATCGTCAACCTTATCTCTCGTCATTCACTCGCTTTTATTGTTTGTTTCTAAGCCAATATTATAATTAATCATCATGGCGCGATTGTCTACTTCGTTGATGCTATTCTGCCTCCTAGGCATCGCCCTTGCCGTCCCAGGGGAACCAGTCGACCAGGAGCAATATCGTGATGACATCTGCAATGTGAGTAACTATCATGCGTGTACTTAGTTACATATCAACAGTCCTAGGTACTATGGGCTTTGTAGAGCTAATATATTTCTTTCCTCATTAGAACGCCTGCTTGGAAAGGAGCAACTTTCCAGACCCTTCCTGCTTGGATGACCCGGATTGCGTGTGCAAGGACAACACGCATATTGAGGCGGCCTTTTGCTGTATGATAGAGAGGTGCGCTCCTAGTGTCTTTCCAAGAGCCCTCCAGCGGTCATCCTTGCATTGCGAATCCAAAAACTTGGAATTCTCTTTCGACGCGAGAGTCTGCGGCTCTAAGCCGACTTCCACCTACGCTGCTCCTGTTCCTACCAACACTGCCGAGGCTGCTGATAATTGCAATGTGAGTAACTATCATCCTTGCGCCTACATATTAACGCCCGAGTGCCGTGAGTTTAGCAACTAATACGTCTCTTCCTCATTAGTACGATTGCTTCGATAGTGGCTTTCCACAGGGTTACTGCACAACTGACCCAGCATGCGTGTGCACCCAGAAGAAGTATCGTGAGATATACCTTTGCTGCATAATCAAGAATGAGAACTGCCCCAGTTCAGTCTTTCCCAGTAACTAATGGTTTCTTTTGCTTCTCCTGTCCTTTATTGTTGGCCAGGCCGAATTACAGCTAATAAAGTACCTTAGACGCCCTCAAGCTGCTTTCCACAGTATGCGAAGAAAGAAACATGGAATTTACTTTCGATGTGGAGCAGGCCTGCAGCGTTAAGCTGACTACTACGTCCTCTGTTTTGCCAACTGCAACTCCTACTGCCACTAGCGACTCCACCAAGGCTTCAACCCCAGAGACCACCACCAAGGGTACAACTCCAGACGGCACAGCCGAGGCTCTGTCTTCAGGCACCACTGAGGCTTCAGCTCCAGATGGCACCGCCGACACTTCGTCTTCAGGCACCTCTGAGGCTTCATCTACAGGAAGTGTTACTCCTCTACCTAACATCGCGCCACAAGCGACAGTCATATTCAATGGTGTTGCAATTCTCGTTGCTGCGTCTGCAATGCTGCTCTTATAGATGGGATCCAATCATATTTCTCTTTTTATCTAGGACGCGATTATAAGCACTCAAAGCTGCTGGATTCAGCAGCCCAAATACCACCATTTAGACTAAACCTGTAGTGTATAGGAACTAAACTTAAATTAATTAAATCAAATAAATCGATTCATATTCGGATTTTATTTCCATTTAGAACCGCTTTATAAATATATCTTGTGGTGTTTTGTAAAGGGAGATTATTAATGTACAGGATAATATGTAGAATTATGTCGAGATGCATAAGATAGACAGATAGGATGTAAGGGACAAATATATGGGACTGATATACGTAAATAGATGCATAGGACAGGTCCATGGGAGATGCGTGGGGCAAATGTATGGGACCGGGATGCGTAAGTAGATGCACAGGACAGTGCGAGGGAGATGCGTGAGGCAAATGCATGGCTCTTATGTACAGTCCTCTATCCCTTCAGACTTTCGGCGGCACAAGTACATGCTAATGCTCACGTCAATGATACCTTCGTATGCATCCCCAATATCTCCACCTCACACACCCTCCTCATCCGCCATCCTCGGCACAAAAATAACCTCCTGCATCACCTGCCTCCCAGCCCCCTGACCTAGCCCCATCGACGAAATACCAGTCTCGAACACGCTGCCCCTCACAATACGCACAGCGAGATGCACCATCTTCCTCGCGAAATCGGCGGCCTTGTCGTCTCCGGGAATGACGGCGGGGTGCATGCGGTTCACGCGGCGGCGTGCGCCAGACTGGATGGGATAGGCAGTCGGCCAGGAAGCGAGCGTGCGGGTTGTTAGGAGTGTGGTTGCGGTGGTGGTTGAGGGGTCTGAGTCGAAGGAGGGGGTTGTGCTGTGGAATCTTCAGGGGGTATGAGTTAGAGGTACAGTGAATAGTAAAATCGTCTTGCTCTGTAGTACATAGAGATAGGGCACTTACTGAAGTACATCCTCGAGCCATACGTCCAATCCATCGCTCAGATCGTTGTTCTCGGAGTGGTGGACCATCAACACGCACCACGTCCAGACACATAACATCGCGACTCCCCAGCCCTTATCCAGCATCTGGCCAAAGCTGCAATTTCTCGCTTTCAAGCCCTTCGCGGTCACATCCTCGCCAGTACCAGTATCGTGACTCGCAGAAACGCCTAGATAAAGCTTAAGCGTGTCCTCCGACGCTATCGCTCGCACTACCGCGTTCCAGACGGTGGGGTGGTTGGCTTCTAGGTAGAAGAATGCCGAGCGGACGTCGATGATGGGCGATTGCGGCCATTCCGCGATGGTATAGTCCTCGGTGTCGTCGATTTTGAGAGTCTCTAGGTGTGAATGTAGCGCCTCGATGGCAGCGTCTAAGGTTGCCAGCTGTCCTGATCGGTACTGTTGCGCAACGACCTCAAACTGAGTAACTGGCTCACTATTTATGTTAGTCAGGGGTCATTATTCGGGGACCACAGGAAAAACTCTACCCTAAATCGTTTCCTGCGTCAAGTATTTTCCTTTGAGCACTTAGCAGCTGTGCTAGAAGGACAGAGAGCGCACAGAGCGCGTTCCTCCCCATAAAGTTATACATAGACGTCTCTAGATTCGACTCAACGCTGTATTCGGGGTTCTCTTGGAGGAACTCCTCTTCCCGCTCGTTCGCCACCAGGACGGCGAGTGTATCGATCAGGCCATCTTCAAAGATGCGGAACTTCTCCACCTTATTGTCGCCTTCCCTGGCGGGGTATGGGCGACTTCTGACGTGGAATATCCATTTCTCACTTGCGCCCCCTGGCGCTTTATACCCATGCTGAGCCTCCCGAATCTGCCTCTTCTCCCCGGCAGGACACTTGAGTTCGATAGCCACATCGTCATTGCCCGGTATGCAAAACCCATATCCCAGCAGCAATTCCGTATTCCCCTTCGGCGCATAGTTATTAAACACCTGCTCCCCACCCTCTATCGCCCCATCCGTAATAATACTGAAATCCTTGACCGGTCCCTGCGCATTCACAAACCACTCCACCCTCGCTTTGGCGTCATGGTTCGCAATATCCAGCAGCGGGAAGAGGACCGGGTACGGGCCCTCCTCCGCAATCTTCTCCCTCCAGCTCGCATACCCCTCTACCGGCTGCCCCAACACATCGCCATACACCTCATCCGGGATCAACTTCGACACAAAGCTCCGGCTGCTAAATATGGTCGATGCCCACTTATACAGCTCCCACGTCCACTTCCCCTTGAACTCCCCCATTTCGGCACCCCTATCCAACACCTCCCTCCCACCCTCAAACTCCCCCCTCCACATCGCCTCCCGCTGCGCAATCGCCACCGGCAAATTCGTCCCCCCCAGCCATCTCCGCGCCTCCTCGGGATAATAAAGCGGGGTGGCAAGCTTCTGCGGCTCATCCGGCTGCGGCAGCGAGCGGATATAAGGACCCCAATGCGACGTGTTGCCGGCCAGGTACTGCTGGATGAGGAAGAAGCAGCCTATGACTTTTGGCTGCTGGGTGGTGAGAAATTCTGCGGGGAAGGGTGCGGAGTGTGAGCGCAGACCGGGGATGGCGTCGATAGTGTTGAGGTAGGAGAGAGATATGGGGAAAGGGCATGAGACGATGCGGGAGCGTGGGGGCAGGTGGGAGGAGGGGTTTGAGGTTGTGGTCGGCGGGGTAGCGGGTGCTTCTTCCACGCTTCCCGCGGCCTGGGTTGGAAGTTTTGTCTCTTGGAGAGGTTTGACTCTGAGAGATATGCCGAATTCGGGGGAATGGTAGACCTCGACATCGTCATTGAGGTAGGCTCCGTGGGATTTGGCCCAAGCGACGAGCTCATCGACCGCATTCAAATCTGCGGATTCGACCCCGCCAGCCTTTTCAGAGTCATTTCCACTCATAGCCCTATCGATCTAAGGCCCAAACCCCAATATATATTATCATAAAAAATTGTGTAGTTTTCACGTGTCGTCACTGTGCTCTTTGCTAGCGAAAATTGAAAGGTGATAGTCACGTGTGGCATACACCAGAGCAAGAACTAGACAACAACCTTCGATGAACCATTGCGAAATATACACATAAATTAGAACTACATACTCATAAATACTCATATGTAGTAGGTAAATAAAACAAATATATCCTCAAGATACCGTCCCCCCATTCACCCTATGCGCCTCCCTATACACCTTATCCGCCTCCACCCTCCTCATCTTCACCTGCTCCTTCCTCCCAAACAAGCCTAGGCACAGCGGAGGCACCATAACCACCATCGCAATCACAGCCTGGAACCACAACGCGCGCTGCATATTCCTTGGGACGTCCGACCCCGGCCCGCCCTGCGGCCCATCCTGCAACGCGTCGCTGATCACAATGAACAGCCCGCCGAGCAGCTGCCCACCCGACCATAAGATCGTACTCGTCACCTCCGGGCTGACGGGATGCGTGAGCTCGGTCACGTACTCGAGGGCCACGGGGAGGAGGGTGAAAGACGCCGCGCCGAGGATGGCGAGGATGGTGTAAGGGGCTGCGACGCCGCGGGTTGGCGGCGCCCAGATGAAAACCAGGTAGGCTAAGGCGATAAGTGGTACTTGGATTTTGATGGCGAGGAGGAATTTCTTGGAGCGGTCGAGGATGGGGGAGGAGATGGCGGCGGCGACGAGGCCGACGACGATGAGGATTGCGCCGGCGATGCCGGCTTCTTCTTCGGTGAAGCCGTAGGGGGAGAGCATTTGGTTGAGGAGGGAGGAGACGGAGTTGAAGAGGCCGACGTAGACGGTGTAGGGGATGAGCATCATGATGAACTCAGGGGATTTGAAGAGCGTCTTTATGGACGGGATGATGTCCAACTTATGATCCGTCGATGATGGCGAGGATGGCGTTGGTGGAGCAGCGGGTATGAAGAAAGACGGAATCGAAGCAACCGTAGCCTTGTACTGATTAGCCTCCTAATTCCCTTGCGAGGGTCAAGACGGAATACTCACAATAATAGAAATATACAGCACCATATTGGGGATACCACCCTTCTCCGGCGCAAAAAAAGGGTCGATCAACTGCCCCAACGCCCCTCCCAGCGGGTTCGCCAGCGTCATAACCGCCGTGGCCGCGACACGCCCGTTATTCGTGAACCACAGATCGCTGTAACGCGTCGGAGAGGACAGGACGAAAGGTTGCGCAAACCCCGTCAGGATCTGGCCGAACAGGACGACGCCGTAGTTCTTTGCGCAAGTTCCGCCGTAGCGGATCCAATTTCCGACAAGGAGAAGGACAGAAGCGGTTATAATGGCAGGCTTGGGGCCGCCAGTATGTAGGACGTAGATAGTGAAGGGCGTTGCGATGCAGAAGGCGAACAGGAAGCCGGTACTGAGCCAGTTGATAGCCGTCATACTGGTGTCGAAGTATTCCGAGGCCGTCGTCGAGACGGGCGCAAAGGAGAGCCACTGTATTCAAGCCCAGTCAATTTCTGCATCTCTACGCAATCCCCAGGGCAAAAGGAGAACTCACATCCCAACTAACAACCACATTCAGCAGCACCAGCTGCAACAACCCAAACCACCTCCTCTTATACACCTTCCACACCACCTCCCCCTCCCCCCCCTCCAACAACCCATCCCTACTCCCCATATTCTCCAGCGCCTCTCCCTCTGCACTCGAGTTCATCTTCCCAAACCAGCCCTTCCGTCTCCAACCCCCCTTCTTCGCGCCTTCCCCTCCCTTCGTCGCACCCGACGTCGCAGTCGCAAGCGTCGCACTATCGTCCTTCGTCGTCGCGCGTTCGATCCGTTCCTGTGCGTCGTTTCCGTTGCCGTTGTCGTCCTTAGTCACCACAGCGTCGTTCTTACTCAGCCCAGCAGCGGCGGCGGCATCTTTACCCATATCGTCGCGTACGGGCGCACGCGCGCGCAAGCCACCGTAAGCTGATGCGTGCGTCCCACAGTACCCTCTCTAGTGGAGTTCCCGTCTCACTGCCAAGCCGTCATGTAAGATTGTGTGTACCCTCGAATAACTTTATGCCAGGTCCCCGCGCAATACCACATCTGTATCACTGTTGCAGTTGTAGTATCACAGTTCGATCAAAACTCCCAGCGTCGTCGTCGATATACCCGGCGGGTGGCTCCGAACTGACTCTGGTGGGCTGCAACGGGCTTTAAGGCCGCACTATGGTAGCTTTGGCAGGTGGGCGTCCCTCGGCACCCCTCACCTTCTTGGGGGCCAGCCCGAATGGGAAAGTGGTTTATTGGACTTGTGCAGCCATACACAACAACGCGGGGGATAAGGAATCCTTCCTTGGGGTCAGCGGCTTTATTATTGCGACCTCATCTTACTTTAATGTATTTACTACAAGGACTGTACAGTACAAATACCTTACGGTGAGTGGATATATGAGCTATAAATATCCTTGATATCATCCTTGCCTGTTCAAATCCCATGGTCTGCACATGCAAATCACAACAGCCCTACCAAGCGACGAGAAAGTCATGAATTGTTAAAACACTCTACTGCAGAAAGAAAGCATTTTGCTAAACCCAAACGCCATTTCAAACGCCGCTCCAAAACGAAAGCTGCTTTTCAGCCAAGTCAATCCCATACAGTTACGCGCTTTTGCCAAGTCCATGCCCAATTTTCCTACCATTATTCCGCTTATCGCGTCAACTCCAGCCGGAGAATTATGAGATTAAACAACGGCCTCTACCTTCTTGGGTCCCTTGGGTCCCTTCACCTTGGGTGGTGCAAGTGGCGCCTTGGGTTCTTCCTTCTTAGGCGGATAATTCGCTGGGCAGCCTGAAATGATAACGTTGAACTCCTTGTCATCGAACTCTTGTCCCCAGATCAAGCCGGAACCATCCTGTCTCGCGCACTCGTAGATGATTCTGTATGCGTACTCAGCAATGGTCTGGACCCTGACATGGTTCGGCTGCGGGTTCTATAATTCCTATCAGCACTGGCTCGTTGAAAAGTTACTGTGACACAGGGCTTACATCATTGCACAGCTGGATGCGAGCGCGCTCTGCCTCATCACAGGCAGTCAAGTCGACGCACTATGTATGCTATTAGTAGGTGGAACGACGTCCAAATTCCAAGAGAGTGAACTCACATGGCCGTGACCACCGCCAATGACGACAACGGAGCTCTCGTTTGTCGCGGCGAGAGCGCCAACAACGGATGCGAGCTTATAAGCAGCCCAAGTCTCTCCGTACTGGGCAGCTGTCATGTCTTCTCTATCACAAACAATCTTGTCCTGCGCCTACAACGTCAGAATTGGCTTGACAACAGGTGGGCTCACTGACCTGTGGGGCTTTTGAAGCGTTGGTCTTCTTGCGGCGAACGAGGCCTCCAACGTGGTGTACCTGGGCATCACGAGCTCCCTGGACCATCTTCATGCCGACCTCCTGTACAGCCCGGAGTCAGTGACCATCTTAAAACACATTCGAAGAAGAAACTTGCCTTGAGGTTGCCATAGTAAGAGTACACCTCCCCGGCAGGGGCGATTGGGCCAATCCACTCGAGAGCATTGGCAGAGCGAGCGGGAGTAGCGGTGTTGGTATTGCGCTCGTTGGCAAGACTGATGATACCCTGGGGAGCTCCAAAGACCTACGTAGACGATTATGTTAGAGGGACGTTGGCATCTCGAACGACATCGTCAGGTCGGGGGCAAAACATACCTGGCTAGCAAGGGCCAAAGCGGCGAGGGAGGCAACACAAGGCTTCATGTTGAACTACTGTACAATAGTAGCGATTCTTGATAAGAACTAAGACGTAAAGCAATAAGTATGGGCAGCGGAAATGTAGCAGAAGTGTAGCTATGCGTTTGGATGGATGCTTGTAAAAGTATGATGGTGAAAGAAAGAGATGGAGAGGATCGTGGGAATGGCCTGGTTTAAGTACAGTGAACGAGGACGTACCTTCCAACACTCAGTCTGTTGAGAGGAAGGAGTGGTCGGTGCCATCGTACTTGCCAAAACTAGCAGGAAAGAACATATATGAATGCTATCGTGATGGAGTCAATACTGGTTCGTTGTAAAAAGACTGCTATAAATTGCTGATATATGAGAATAAATGAGAACTAATCTGGCATCATATCATTCAACATCAACACATACCCGAACCTATATACCTACTTACCTGCTACCACCAACATATCGCTTCGTCTCCCCTCTTAAAACACGAACATCGCCTGCGTCAACGGCAACTCCGACGACGGCTCAGCCGTGCAATGCACACCATCCGCCTCAACCCTATAATTCTCCGGATCAACATGAATCTTCGGCCTGCTGAAATTATGCTTCATATCCTTCTTCCTGACCGTCCTGCACCCCTTCACAGCCTCCACGCGCTTCTTCAAGCCATACGACTCGATGTTGCCGCAGTCAATTGACGCTTGGGAAACAAAGAGCACAGATTTGGAAGGAACGTGGGGAGCGAACATAGGGCGTCCGATAATGGGCTGCACGGTCGAGATGGACGCGTTGGGGTCGCCCTGGTGATAGTTAGAAAGGAAGGAGCGATGGTGGGAGGATATGACGCGGTTGCACTTACCATCATGGAATAGCTGATCAGACCGCTCTTGACGACCATTGTCGGCTTCGTGCCAAACCACGCGGGGTCCCAGATCACAAGATCTGCTAACTTGCCCACCTCGACGCTACCGAGGAGGTGGCTCATCCCTTGGGCAATGGCAGGATTAACCGTATACTTGCTGACATATCTCTTTACTCTAAAGTTATCCGCATCCGTTCCTTCATCCTCCTTCAAAAAGCCGCGCTGCACTTTGTTCTTATGAGCCGTATTCCAGGTTCGGAGAACGACCTCTCCGCAGCGGCCCATGGCCTGCGAATCTGAGGACATCATACTGATAGCCCCCATATCGTGCAGCACATCCTCTGCCGCAATCGTTTCAGCGCGAATTCGCGACTCTGCGAATGCAATATCTTCCGGAATATTCTTGCTAAGATGGTGACAGACCATAACCATGTCCAGATGCTCATCCAAGGTGTTCCTCGTGTACGGCCTCGTTGGGTTCGTGGAACTCGGAAGGACGTTATCGTGCTCAACTACACTAATAATGTCGGGAGCGTGTCCGCCGCCCGCGCCTTCGGTGTGGTAAGTGTGGATAGCGCGGTTTTTAAACGCAGCAATGGTAGATTCCACAAATCCAGACTCGTTGAGGGTATCAGTATGGATCAAACACTGAACATCGTACTCCTCGCACACAGTAAGACAAGAGTCAATCGCAGCCGGACTGGAACCCCAATCCTCATGGAGTTTAAGTCCACAAGCGCCTGCTTCAACTTGTTCACGAAGAGCTTTCGGATCACTGTCGTTTCCTTTACCAGTGATACCGTAGTTCAGGGGCATCGTATCTAAAGCCTGCAGCATATCGCGCATGTTGTTCTTCCCCGGGGTGCAAGTGGTCGCGGTCGTGGCAGCTGTTGGCCCAGTGCCGCCTCCCAGAAGCGTGGTGACTCCGGTTGCCATGCACTCAGAAGCCTGCTGAGGGCAGATATAGTGTATGTGGGTATCAATTCCTCCGGCTGTGACGATCATCCCTTCGCCGGCCATAACATCCGTGCAGGAGCCGACTATCATCCCCTCCGTGACCCCATCCATGACATCGGGACTGCCTGCTTTCCCAATGCCGGAGATGAATCCGTTCTTGATGCCGATGTCTGCCTTATAAATACCACTCCAATCAACAATAAGGGCATTGATGATGACAAGATCCAATGTATCCTCGTCAGACTCGCCAGTGGCCTGGCCCATACCGTCACGTAGAGTTTTGCCGCCGCCGAACTTGCATTCGTCGCCATATGAAGTTAGATCTTTCTCGACCTTTATCCACAAGTCGGTATCGCCGAGTCTTATTCTGTCGCCCACCGTGGGACCAAACATGCTTGCATATACAGACCTATCAATCTCGAAGGGCTTGATATGAGCTGCGTCGCCTGCGGGCTCGAGAATGTTTCTAAAGTTGCCCGCTTCAATATTCTTCAAGATCTCATCCGTGCGAGACAAGTCCAGGACCCCCGAAGCGATGTTATTGCCGCCGCGTACGATTTTTCGCCCGGCGATCTCTACTAGAGTGACCGTCTTCTCGTCGCCTGCCTCGAAGCGGATGGATGTTCCTGCGGCTATATCCAGCCGATATCCATAGGATCTTACGCGATCGAATTCGAGCTGGGGGTTCGTCTCGATAAAGTGGTAGTGCGATCCGACCTGTGGCGCGGTTAGCATTTTATGTTAGGGGCCATTGACTCTTCTTACCTGCACTGGTCGATCACCATGGTTTGTGACCTTAAGCTGGATCCTCTTCCGCCCCTTATTGATCGTTATCTTCCCCTTGACAGCGATGACTGCGCCGGGCATCTTCTCGGCCTTGCACTCCTCATCGTCTGGTACCTTGAATAACTCCGGATCCGGGGTCGGGAGGAAACTCCCGAAGAGCGCCTTATCTAAGTCTCCATCATCGCTACTGATTGGGTTCTGGACGGTGACGAGGTAGGTGCCCTGGGGAAAAGTGCCTTCGACCTGGATCTGCTTTAAGGTCGAGACAACGGCAGGCAGGACGTGTCGTCGCCCCAGCATCGTCGTGCCAATCGACATGAGATCCGCGACATTGTGGTTGCCATCGCGAATGAGCTGTGCGGTCAATTAACATCCGAGATCCACCACACTACGGCGGAAAAAAAATTACATACCTCTTGGAGATTGTTGGCAATAAGAGCCTGGGCGGTGTAAAGTCAGTTGCAAAGTCTCATATTCTGGTCTCATGGCTCTACTTACACACGCTTCAGAATGGTTCAGCCTGACTCCTCGCGCAAGTCGACGCTGGGCCAGCAATCCCAGCTGCGAGATAACGAGCTTGTCGATCTGACAGGCGGGTTAGCAGATGTGTTATGGTGCCAGTTCCTGGGGATGCATCACTCACTTCGCGTGGAATTAAGTGCATCTTCGACTGAGCAGCACAGCAGCTCCGCAAAATACAGGTAGTAGTTAGATCAAGGTATGAAGCTATCACAGATTTGTCCCAAGTAGTTCAATTCGTCTGGCACGGAAGATGGGGAACAAGAGCTAGAGAATACTCCACTATGCTATGTCATAGCTCCGCCTAAAAGTTGGCGGGGAGCGATAAGGAATGACAGGGATAGGGATAACCACTATCAGTCCTGCCACCTTTTTTTAGTGTGCACGACCCAAAAAAGGCTTATAATCGGGAATCGGAAACACAACACACACCACACGTTCCTTGCACGACAACGGGAATCCCAATTGGGGTAAAATCAGTTGCATATTCCGAATTATCCTATCTCGTACCCTCGATTTTCGATTTTCGAAGACTTTGACTGGTTTTTTGTACACTGTATGTATGTACAGTATCCCTCTTGTTCTCTTGTTCCCCCTCAAGTCTCGTACAATATGTACCTGTCCTGTCCTGTACACTGTGTGTGCGCTTCGCTCCGGAATGTCCCCAGGTGTCAAACCGTCCAAACCGGTCGATGCCGCTCCCAATAATCTACCGGCCAACCCCACCCTGAGCTCCAAAGATAAGTGCAAAACGCCCTACAGACCTGTCTGTGCCCGAGTTTGCAGTAAAGACTGGTATCGCAAATTGAATAACTCGCCGTAAATCTTCCATTTGGTATCATGTGCCGCTTGAATCAAAACATAACCGCAAAACATCACTATAATTAAATGTACCGGCAACCTCATTAGAGTGTCGGGAACACCCTGTGGATAGCCCTTCTCCCTGTTTTGGACGCACCGTCAGCTGCTGTCTTCCAATCTCTTGGTGTGTGTCGGTGTAATTAATAGCGCATGGAATGGATAGTACGTACACTTCGGCCGTGGTCGTTCCTCAACCGCCTCATCCGCAACGACAGTATTTCCCATAAGTTCCTGACTCCTGAGTTCCACAATCGCCTGCCTACTCGCCCCTTCCGGGACATTCGCCGCGCTGACTGCGCTCACCACAGGCGGAGGCGTGCTCTGTCGAGTCCGCAGTTCCACACTTGACACATGGTGAGCCTCGCCAATACGCCGGCGATTAATCCAATGTCTCGCTCTGCTTCGCCAGTCGCCTGGAGCCGGTGTCTCGGCGTTCTCGAGTAAGAGCCTTCTCATGCGTTCGCGCCGCACCATCGAGTTGGTGATTACGGGCGGGCAGAAGCCTATTGGCAGCGTGCTCGTCTTGCACATTGGGCAGAGAGAGCTGTTTTTGCTGAGGAAATGGTCGATGCATTCCGGATGGAAGATATGCCCGCAGGGCAGTTCCCGGACTACAGTCTTCAAAGACTCGTAGTCGTCCAGGCAGATCGGACAAGTCGGCTGGGACGTAGGCTGGTACATTTGCGGTTGGATTCTCAGCCCGGTCACTGGGTCGTTGATGACAGGAATGTTGTAAACTTGTTCTTCCTCATTTGGGGCCCCCTTTGCCCCTGATTCTGGTGGCGCGGGGGTTTCCTCGCACATATAGATGAAAACCGGCATCTTCTGTATGGTAGCGATGGGAACAGTCAGGCGCTTGATGCCAAGAGCTTCCAAGTTCGTTTCCCCTGCGACAATGCGTCGGCGCAGATTTTGTCTCCGTCGGCGCTGGACGAAGTGCATGGAGAATGAGGTCAACATCAGGGCAGCGCCGAGTGATGCTATCGCTATAAGGAGGAATACCCACAAACCTGGTAAGGTTCCTGAGGTAGCATCCGTAAATATATATGTGTAAACCCGAACAAAATCGTTGGGTTCCACACCTTCTACTTCGAGTACTTGTTTTCCAAATGGTACAGACGAGGAATTTCCAGAGTATCGACTCAATTGATCCATCAAGTTACTTCCATAGCTTCCAGGAACAGCGTAAACAGGGAAGCGGTGTGCTGATTTCCATTGACCACCGTCATGCATATTCCAAACCGGTGAACTGATTGGTGGCGGCATGACGTCCTTGTTATCAGGTGTATAGAAAATGAAGGCTTGGAGAGAGACTAGCGACGCCATGTCCAGGAAGGACAGGCTGCATGTTGAGTTTATCCATGGCGCCAGCGCAATAAATCTTAAGTCCTCGCCCGGTAAGTCTGTCCTTCGAGTGGCAAGCGCCGGTATATGTTGTTTCGACAGGTTGAAGCATGGGTCCGCAGCAGCTAGGTCTGGAACATATAATAGTCCTTGGGCCTCGCCACTTCCATCGTTGCCATTTGTCGACAAAGTTTGTATATTTTGACCTAGGAAGAGATCACTGACGGTGCTTAAATTCTCCTAGTGGACGTTAGATGGTTCGGATAGAATCAGCAAGCCGCCCTCGACTCACAGGAAGCGTCACAATAGCACTCCTCAAGTCGACATCTGGGCTCAAAGACGCAGGATCCGGAAGAGCAATACTAAAACCCCCCTAGATTAGCATGCAACTTGGGAAGAGACAGAAGGTGGCTAGGTGTGGCCATCCCAACATAACGGGTATGACGCAGAGGATCCCATTGTTCCAGCCAGTATTGCCACAAACAAAGGATCCCATCGCGCTATCGGATTTCGAAGGGGCTGAAAGCAATCTAGTACATACACCGACATCTGCATAGATTTGGCCGCTGCGAAATGGTTAGCATCCGCTACTTCCGTCATTCCGAGCAGGTGCCATTGTTCAACGCCCGAGTGCTACTCTATACCAGGCGCATACTATACGCCTAGAATGAGGCCTAACAGATTTGACTTGAATAACGATTACTTACCCATTATGAGCTGAAACCGCAGCAGGGTACCGAGGAAGTTATGTTGGAGCGCATCAGTTGTCGAGTGGCTGCTGTGTAAGCGCCGTGAAATTATGAGCCTCGAGGCCTCTCCTCCCACAATCAACGTTCGTATGTATGTAAAATATACAGATGATGTTCGATGCGCGTTCTGATCCTCAGTATTGCATCAGAAGCGTGGCACTGATGGATTGTGGAGCAGGCGGGGCAGGAGTTAAGGTCGTGATCTTGAGACGTCGGAGTCGGGTGCAACTGTCTCGAAGGCTTGGCAAAGCTTATATGGCCGTCGTGTTCCAAAAGCACGAGTAAGAAGCTCAGACTCTGAACGCAGTGATATTTCTACTATCAATCCACCACGATACCTAGTGCTAACAGGAAATATTCCCATATTGAGGACTCATAGTCCTCCTGGTGCTCATTCTTTGTTAGAGTACTCTATATAATAGATGTTCCTGACCAGTTCCCAATGTGACATCACTGTACCCTAGTTAGTAGCCAATTTTGCGGGGAAGTGAAGTACCGTACTCGTACTCTGGAAGCATCGCTGTCTTCGATCACCATGGTCCGTGCATGATGACTAAGGCTCGCCGGCGTGGAAATCCCGTGACAGGAACCACAGAGAGCATCGCGACAACAACGCGCCTCCAAACCGCTATCCCTCGAATCTCTTCAAACCCAATAGCCATTATAGCCACGTACTATAATTCGTAAAGCTGAATTGCATCGTATTGCCGTATTTTGGATATAAGGCCATAGTCCAGGGCCGCCGCCGCCTCCCCGGAGCTCGACCCCGCCACCGCCAACATGCCGCCACATCCATCGGCCCAGAAGGGCACTGGGAAACGCTCCGCCGGGAACAGGGAATCTCGAAGATCTCGCAGCCGTAACACCACGCCGAGCTCTGCGGGTGCCCCAGGGATCCTTGCGGGTGCTGAGAGCGAGAGCAAATATCTTGAGCTCACAATGGTTCCATTCCCACAAGCCTCCTACGACGAAATCGTCGACCCCCAAATTGGCTCCTCTATTCCAGACTCCAAAGCCATAGACGCTATCATCGACTCCATAAATCGCCTGCTTGATGTTGCAGAAGCAAGAGGAAAAGTGTGTGACAGAGGCATGAGGTTGCTGTCTGCTCAACGGAAAGATCAAGTCGAAACTGAGCGAAGAGAGCAAGAACGTATAGACAGAGAAGCAGCAGATGAAGCAGCAGAAATTGGTAGACAAGCTACCAAAATGAGAAAGAAGAAGGACTCAAGCAAGGTCAGAGAAGAGAGGCCGTTGACGCATGGAGCCCACATTCTTGCTCCTCAGGATGGCTCAAAAGTTGGTATGTGAAATCCAGTGTTCCGTAGTTGCCCATGCAGCTTGTTGGGTATCACCCATGTATTCACCAGCTTTATCGATCAAGAACTAATTATAATACAGAAGGTGCTCCATCTGTGTCGCCAGGGAGGGCTTCTCACAAGCCAGGTCGGGGTGTGTCCCGGGGCGTGTCGCGTGAAGCCTCCGCTAGCTCTTCTTTGTCCCCAGTTGAGCAAACGACACCACCACCCACAGGCGCGGCTGCTAAGAAAAAGGCATCCGTCCCAACCATTCAGGTCGACGACGACTCTAGCGACGATGATGAGCACCAACCACCTCCTGCTCCCGCCGTTCCTCATATTATGACCTTTGGCGACGATCCTTGGAACTATCCTGACCCAACTGAATACGAAATCCGCAAAGTAACGCCAGAGATGCCTGAAGAGGAGATCAAGAGGATCTATTCCGTTGCGGAATATCCACACGATGACTTGCACGATCTTATTCCTGGTACCCCTCCCGACAAGGACTTCAGCAACGCGAAGCCAGTGAACCAGGTTCAAGCCACTACCTTTGCAACTCATATGGAGGGATATTTGCGTCCTTTCACTGAAGAAGATCTTGCATTCCTCCGCGACCGTGGTGATAGGGTCAACGATTTTATCATCCCACCTCGCGGCAAGAAGCACTACACTGAGGTTTGGGCTGAAGAAGATGGCATCCAGGCTGACCCGCGTCAAAACCGTGACAAGCTTCCTGCCAATGAACCACGCGGCTCCATTGAAGACCTCGACGAGGCCACTGCCGAGACAGATGAGATCTCTGTCGGCCCAGTCCTTGGGCGCCTTTTGTCACTGCTCCGCCCAGAGAATAGAGCCCCACCTTCCGAGCAGACTACCCTCACAAACGGCAACGTCGACACCAACGCCGACCTTGACAGCTCTCTCGGCCTCGATCCCATGCCGATCGATCCACCAGCTGCGCCACTTCCCCCAGCAACCTACATGACCGAATCGACCTCCGAAGGCTGGAAGAAGGCGAACCACCCAAAGCTGGACCACGTGCAAGTCGACGAGCGCGTCAAGCAGGAGCTCCGCTACATTGGCCTCATGCCCGAGAGCACCGATCCTCAGTACGACAACGGCGAGGATGACGAGGTATCCGCACGCTTGCGTCTGCTCACTGCCATGCTCAAGGAGAAAGTCATTGAGAACAACGCGCGCAAGTCAATTTTGATGGACAAGGTCAAGGAACGCATGGCTCACCAGGAGTACTCCACTATCCTCGAGGATCTCGACAGCCAGGTCCAAGCATCGTTCTCCAAGCGCACCCGTACCATGGGCAAGAAGACCAAGGCAAAGCGACCAGGCGGCGCCGGAGGTGGGAGTCACGTGGCTTCTCAGGGCATGGCTAGGCCGGGCATTGGGGATGCTACGAAGACGCTCATGGAGAGACGCAAGAAGTGGATCGAGAATATCGGTCCTGTCTTTGAGGGCGACACCGGTAGGGTTCCTAGAGCTGCGGATGAGGGCAGCAGCATCTTCACTGATGAGGTTTTGGCCGAGTACGTGAAGAGAGAGAGGGAGAACTGGGATGAGGAGGTTGACGAGGAGTAAAGAGGCATTTTCAATGGAGTTTAGGCGCTGTATATACCACCGTACAAGCATATGGGTACTTTGTTGTGTTGATGAGGACATCGTTCATCCAACGCCTTCATATTAAGAGTCCTAATAAGAAGGTCAATGTTGATTTCATATGCATTTTAAGACTATGTGAGGAGCATGCTTGTGAGACCTGCCATAAGGAGTAACGCATTAAGCTTGCTTCTGTTAATATGCACATATGCATCAGCAGAAACCCGTCATCAAATTCAGCTGTTATTAGAGATGGTAAGATCTCCGCAATCATATTTTATGTCATCAGCAGCCAACCCATTCTATAATATCTACCCACATTTCCAGACGCCCTTCCAAACACCCATCAAGCCCCTACTCCTCCTCATCCTCATCCTCATCATCACTCCCCTGCATAAACAGAGTCTTCTCCATCAGTGCCAACGTGGCCCTCAACGGCAATCCAACCACATTATCATACGCCCCCTCAATTCTCTCCACCAGCAGCCCGCCCATCCCCTGAATCCCATAACCACCCGCCATCCCCACCGCCTCCCTAGTCTTCACATACGCAGAGATAAACTCATCGCTAGCCGTCTCATCAAACACCACCTTCGTCTCCTCAACCGCACTCTCCATGTTATACCCTGGCGCGCGCGCGTCGTCGCGCGGCACAAGCACACACACCGCCGTGTACACTTTATGGCTCACCTGGTCGCGCAGCATGCGGAGCATAGCGAGGTGCTCGGCCTCCGAGCGTGGCTTCTCGAGGATGCGACCCGACACCGTCACGATGACCGTGTCAGCAGCAATGACCATCGTCGGGTCCGGAATGGACTTCAGCGAGTTCGCGAGCAGCGTCTGGTACACATCCAGACACTTCTGCTGCGCGGTGCGGAGCACATAGTCGAAGGCGCCGAGGCCGACCTTGTCGAGGTTCTCGGGCTTGGTGGAGGGCGTGATTTCGATGTTCGTGAGTCCAATCTATATGGCGCGTTAGTACAAGCATTCATCTAATGGATTGGGCACGGGTGGCTCGGGCGAGGGGGTCCGCGGCGAGGGAGGCCGGTCGGTGTTGGAAGGAGGGGTAGGGGGTGGAGACACATGCCTGACCGAGGAGTTGTTTCCGTCGCGGGCTCGCAGAAGCTAGGACGACGCGCTTTCCCCGCAGTTGGGTGAGGACGGGGATGTCCAAGGGGAAGGGGCCCCGGGGGAGCGGCTTGGCCATTGGAGCGGCCGGCGCGGCCTGCTGAGCGGCGGCGTCTTCGTAGTTTGGAGGAGGCTCCAGAGGTATCTTCGTGTCGGCCATGATATGTTTGTTTGATGGGATGTTCGGGGATGGGAAAGGCTGAGCTTTTCCCCGTGGCGGTTTCGGTCGTCGTGCACAAGGCTGAGCGGCATGGTTGGTCTCAGGAACAAGATGACACTAGTCTAAATCGGTACTGGCGGGGTAAAGCCTTGCGGGGATCTGTGAACTTTCGTTGCATGTGATCAATGTCCGATAACCGTGAGAGTCGACCCCAAGAGCTGCAGAAGTGGCTAGATGTGGGAATTGGGCTTACAATCGACGACCGGTCCCCGGGCACACCATACACTATTTCTTTTCATATATAAGGGCATCGCCGGTATGTCCTTTGCGCATGAGTAACGCCCGTGCTGCCACCTTGTTGAGACGAGCGCGAGGGCTGGCGCAATGTCGTCGCCAACCAATACATCACAAGCTGGGCGCGAGGCTTCAGCCAACGGAAGCGCAACGAGCAATGTGGACGATAAACCGAGACTTTCAGAACATGAGAAGAAGGCGAACCATATTGCCTCTGGTGAGTGATGTCCTTTCTTGCTTCCTGAAGCCGTGGCAGGCGCAATCTCATTTGCGCTGGCGCGTGCTCGGGTGGCGCTTCATTTCCCGAGTCGCAACAGCTGACACGTACTCTCTAGAACAAAAGCGACGCCAGGCTATTCGCGAAGGGTTCGACAGACTTACCGAGCTGGTGCCAGGATTGGAAGGACAAGGCAGAAGCGAAAGCATCGTCCTAAATAAGACGGTATCATACATGCGACAACAACTACGAGAACGAGAGCAACTGATAGAAAGGATTGAGCAACTGGGGGGGAACGCGAACGATGGATTCAAAAAATAACAAGATTTGATGATTGAAAGGGATTATGGAGTGGAAACGGTCGACCTAAACCGAGGAGCTGGTGGACGCTGTTTCCTATATACGTGTTGTATGAATACGGTGACGGCACAGTGGGCATGGCGTTTTGAGATATCCTACTTTGCTTTCTGAACCCTCAGCATAATGCAAATGATCGTTCTCTATACTGTGGAATCGAACTTGGGAAGCTGGTGCATACCCCTTTAGAGCCAGCGGAGTGACTGGCGCAGACATCAGACCGGCAAGGGGTTCGGACGCTCGCTTTGAATTGAACATTTTACAGTACCGAGGATAATAGTTTGAGCAGCCAATAGCCTTAAATTGACTATTTACATATATTGATCATTTTATTTCTTTAGTGCTTACCCTAAGCTATCTATCTAGATATTACGCCTACAACCACTTACTCCTCACCAATCTTGAGAATCACCTTACCCAAGTACTTCCCCTGAAGCATGCCCAACCATCCCTCAGCCGCCTTGTCAATACCGTCCACGATGCCGAACTTCGTGACAATCGACCCATCCTTGAGCCACTTGCTCACGTTCTCATCGCGCTCCTTCGCATAGACGGGTCCCATGTCTGGGTCTCCAACAATAAATCCGCGAATCGTCAAGCGCTTCGCAACGATCTGCATAAGGTTGCGGACGAAGTACTTCTTCTCGTCTGGCAAGTTGTACTCAGCCACCATTCCGCAGGCGATGATGCGTCCCTTGGTGTTCAAGGAGTCGATGGCGGCCTCGAGGTGCTCTCCGCCGACATTCTCATAGTAGATGTCGATTCCGTTAGGTGCGAGCCTCTTAAGTGCCTCTCCTGGCTTCTCGTTCTTGTAGTTGAATCCCTCATCGAACTTCAGCTCCTCCTTGATGAACTTCAGCTTCTCATCCGAGCCAACAGATCCAATAACCTTCAACCCCTCGCGCTTGGCAAGTTGGCCAACAATCTGACCAACAGCCCCCGACGCGGCCGAGATAAAGATCGTCTCTCCCTTCTTCGGCTTTCCGATATCGTAGAAACTCGAGTACGCCGTCAGGCCCGTCATGCCCAGCGCGCCAATGAAGTGCTTCGGGTCGAGTCCCAGCGGGTTCTCGAGTTTCTTGATACCATACGCCTTCAGCGCCGCCTCCGACAACGTGGAGTACTCCTCGATCGGCATGATCCCGACGACCAGATCGCCCTTCTTGTAGTCTGGCAGCCCCGAGGCCAGCACCGTCGCGACGCCACTGCCTTGCATCGGCTGGCCGATCGTGAATGGAGGGCTGTAAGACTTGACCTCCGGCTTGCGCATGCGGCCGCGCTGGTAGGGGTCGAATGAGGCATAGGTGTGCTTGATGGTGATGGCGCCCTCTGGTACTGTGGAGGCGTCGAAGTCGCGGGCCTCGACTTTGAAGTGCTGGCCTGGGACGGGCACGCCCGTTGGGGCTTCCTTGTAGATAAGGCCCTTGTTTTGAACCATTGCTGCGGCTGTTGAGGGTCTAATGGGTGTAGTAGATGGGCTAATTGGTGAAGCTAGAATGTTTTGGCTTGCGGTATACGGTAGGTGCTTGGGTATGATAATGGGATAGATGACGACAGATGGGACACAGAAACTTAATATATAACAGAGATCACCGATTACAAAGTGGACGAGGAGGCGCGGCAGGTGTGGGACACGTCTCAAGCCAGCCATAGATCAATACTTACAGCACTATTAGCTCATCATTCATGCGTGGCAATGGGTGGGAAAAGCTCTTTTGCTATGGAGACGGCAATTAGAGATTCGATAAAAGGTTGAGCTGCGGGGTTTAGCTTTGTAATCCCTTAGAACTGCATAGAATGCAAAGCCTTGTGAGTTATGGTACATATTTGATTAGTATACGAGATGCAGGACGGAGATAGGCCATGGATTGATGACGTTTTAACGGCACGATTGTCTATGCAAAATAATGCACCGAGGCTCATTGATATCAACCCCGCCATATGACGCAATGAATGACTAACCAACGCATTGTAAAAAAACACCCAACAACTTTGTAACTATTTTGTTAGCTGCTTCGTATGCAAAATAGAGAAATACGAGTCGTATACTGTGGAAGATATTTCGATTGGGGGAGTATGCAAAAAAATTGTTTCCATTTTTGGATGCCGAGGCATAGTGAAAAGCTGGTCCCTTGCATAGACCCAGAGTGGGCACAGTAGTACAGTAAGCACCTAAACTTTAGTCCTTGAGATAGGCGACATTTTTTTGGTCTGGTCGAGACAGAAACTAAATATATGCCTCTCACCGAACACTCCACAGATCGCGCTACGGTCGTCTCGGACGTCCGATGAGAAGGGCACGGTAGTTGTTTTCATCTGCCGAGAGTTCTTTATATGCAGGGGTAATATTTATATAGTATTGTACAGTATTATCATGCCGAGGCTTACTCGTAGTACCAGCCTTATTGATAGGCTTGCTCCAGTTTAATAAGAATGCTCCGTAGCTGCGCAGGCGTCACATTGACCTGTTTAAGCTCACCTTCCGAAAATACCACGGGATCAGCGTCGGCCTCGGGGGAACTTGACGAACTTGACGGGCCAGAGTTATCGGCCACGGAGGAACTCGACGGGTCCGAAGAGTTCTCGCCCTTGATGGCATCCAGGAGTTCCTGTTTAATCACCTTCTGTGATCCGGACACGCCTCGGAAATCCACTGTGATATGGCGTCCGCCCTCAACATTGCTCTTCCCTACCACAGCAATGATGCCGTAGTGCTTCCTCATAGCCTCTGAGATCTTCTTCTTCACAGAGCGCGGCGTAGTGTCGAGGTCGACTCCAAACACGGGGCTATGCAAGCCGCGTGCTTGAGCTTTGGTTCCCGATTTTGGCATCCCCTGGATTTCATTGATCGCATCTGAGGCAAACGCTACCACAGACGGGTCGTCGTTGACCGTGATGACCATGACCTGCTTAGTGTTGAGCCAGAACGGCCATCGTCCGTTGTAGTGCTCAATCAAGAGAGCCATGAAGCGTTCAACGGAACCCAGGACGGCGCGGTGAATCATAACGGGCCTTACTGGCCCAGAAACAGCGAGCAGCTCTGGGTCTGTTGTAGTTAACCCCTTCTGCTCGAGTTCAGGCGCCGGTGCTGTATACTGCAATTCGAATCTCTTCGGCAGCTGGAAATCCAGTTGGATTGTGGCTGTCTGATGCTCCTTTCCGTCTGAATCTTTTAGGATAATATCGATCTTCGGGCCATAGAAAGCGCCGTCTCCCTCATTGACGCTCCAGACCTGCCCACTTGCGTCAAGCGCTTCTCGCAGCGCTGATTCTGCACCATCCCACTCCTCCGCAGTCCCAATATAATTCTCTTTGGGTCGAGTAGACAATGCCAGCCTATACGGGCCGAGTTTGAATGTTTCGTAAGCCATCTGCACAAAGTCCAACGTCTTGGAGATCTCGTCAGCAACCTGAGACGGCCTGCAGAAAATATGCCCGTCGTCTTGGTGGAAACGGCGAACCCTCGTCAATCCGCTAAGCGCGCCTGATATTTCGTTTCGATGGAGAGGGCTGAAATCCGAGAATCGTATCGGCATGTCGCGGAAGCTGCGCTGTTTCGAGGCGAAGAGTATGCAATGCCCAGGGCAGTTCATCGGCTTGAGACCGAACTCCTCATCCTGGCCAACCTGCTTGCCGTCGACATCCCCTGAAGCTCCACGGCCGGTCACCGAAAACATATCCTCTGCATAATTCTCCCAGTGTCCGGATTTCTCCCATAGGGACTTCTTATATATGGTCGGCGATATAACTTCCTGGAACCCAAACTGTGCATACTGCGCTTTCAGGAACGAAGTCAATCGATTGAATATCCGCGTGCCATTGGGCAAAAATAGCGGCGACCCAGGGCTGTATATCGAGGTCGTGAATAGCTCCTGGTCAATGGCCAGTTGTCGATGATCTGCTGGGGGTATTGGCGGATCGGAGACGGCTTTCACCTTAGCTTTCGAATTCTTTGCCGGCTTTGCATCGCAGGAGGAGCAATAAGCCTTGTAAATGCTAGGCTGCTGCACCCTCCTTGTGTTGGTGCATGGCTGCTGCAAGCCATTCCGCAGTAGCTGTATGGCTCTCGAGGAGCGCATCACGAAATACTTGAGCTCCAACCGCAGAAGATCCCACTCCCGGTCGCGTCGAGTCGCAATAATTTTGGACATACCCCTGTCAATAAGTCACGTGGTTGGAGCCTAGACCCCTGGCTCGTGACCCTGGTGGACATGACACCGCAAGTCACTCGCCGACGTCACACTTTGAGAGGCGCGCGCTTCACGAGTGGCTGGTGGCTGCATCCTACATAGTATTCTTCAAATGGTTGGTCAAGGTAACAGGCAGGCTACGGCTCTATTTCTTCTTCCTAAACTCTCCTACATCAACCTATCTACCCTGTTTTACGAAATTTCTTTCTGCATTTGTGCTATTCTTAACTGAAGTTGATATTTATGACGCCTGCTGTGGCCTAAATAACCGCTTAATCATATCTCCACACCAGAGCACAAAGTTCAAATGCCTCTAGAAGACTCCTGGGTGGTGGAAGAGGGCGATGATGATGTCCGTCATGAAGGGTCAGAGACATCCGTGAAACAAGAGGAGTATGTCATCCCGCGGCAAGACATAAAGGCGACTCGGCGACCAAAAAGGACCACGAGGTCGCCTGACCCCGTGTTTATCATGCCATCCCTGGATTACAGGGCAGTAGATGGCTCATGGGAGGGTCTGTCTAGCCGTGATGATTCTCGTTCTGAAGGGAGTCGTCAAAGGCGAAAATCGAGTACCCCGGAGAAACATGGAGAAACGAGGCGACGGAGCTCGCGTCAAGCTGCACAGAATGGAAGTCCTCAGAAGCGTTCGCATACACCGGATGTCCGACCACCACAGCGCCCTGCCGAAGGCGCTGGGCCTGAGTTTCTAGACATCATGGCCGGCCACGCCACAGCTATGGTATCATTTGTATTGGACGTTCTGGGGAAGAGCCTTCGAATTCTCAAGACGCCTATCTCATATGCGCTTGCTGTTTGGCTTTTGCTTGGCCTCACTATCATGATGCGCAATTTCCTCACTAATTCTATTTACTCTTCGTTGTCGCCATTATGTCGTATCCCAGGCAGCTCGCTCCTCAACCTTCCATTCTGCCCTTCTGGTGGCTATGATTCGACCTCTGGTCCGTCACCAGCGGCGGAGTTCGACCAGCTGATCTCCGTTCAAGGGAAGTTTGAGGAGGTGCTAGATGAGAGTGCAGCCGGGGTCTCACTTCCTATGGATATGAAGCGAGGGGAGGCGTCCATTCGAGACCTACGGCAGCTAGTGAGGTACAGCCAGTTGCATTCAAAGAACGAGCTTGTTTTGGAGTTCGACGGGTTCATAGAAACTGCGAGAATTGCCTCGTACGACCTTCAAAAGTTCAATAGCCACATCGGAAGGGCTGTTGACAATGTTCTTGCTACAACCCGGTGGACGACGCGAGTGCTTGAGGGCATCCAGATCCGAGATGCATCCCAAGGGGCAATCAATAATTTCGCCAATAGCTTCGCCAGCAAGCTTCTTGCTCCCTTCCAGCCAGTCAAGTTCACTGAATCAGTGCTGCTCGATCAATACATCAAACACACTCAAATCGTCGAAGAGGAGATACTCAAGCTGATTGACGAGGCTCAGGCCCTGCTGATGGTTCTGAACGGCCTCGAAGACCGACTCGAGGTCATCCACGGCATCGTGACCCGCGACGGCCACCACGCCATCGCGCAGAGAGAAGAACTTCTCTCCGAGCTGTGGACCATGGTAGGCGGCAACAGAGGTAAACTCAGCAAAACGAACCGGCAGCTCAATCTCCTCAAGCAAGTAGGAGTATACCGGAAGTCGGCCTATGGTCACGTCTCGGCCACCATTCTCAAGCTGCAGCAGATTGGATCGGGGCTTGAGGATCTTCGTGAGCGTGTCGGATCTCCAGAGTTGCTGCGGGATAGGATTGATATTCCATTGTCTGTTCATATTGAGAATATTCAGCGGGGGGTGGAGAGGTTGGAGGAGGGGAGGCAGAACGCGAGGAAGTCGGAGAATGAACATATTGCGCAGACTCTGGAGAGGAGCAGGATAGAGGGCACGTTGATTGGGATAGACTGAGGTTTTTTGTGTATAGGTCTTGGGGTTGGTAGCGAAAGTTTGTCAGTATTATCTCACCATACGATACCTAGATAGAACCATTAATTGGTTAATCTCTCAAATCTTGAATCACGGTACAGCATCCCTTCACTCTGGCTGGTACTGTCTAACGACTCGTAAAATCCGACAGACACAATGCCCCGCCCAAGCTCACACAGCGTTCAAGAACCCCACGGCCTATAGATACAAGCTTTGCTCAATTGGGAGACTATCCATCCACCTATCCTACACATCCTACAGCGCACCCGCGCAAACCCAAGCGCCATATCACATACAGTACACAACCCAAACGCCCATCCATGCACCCCCGTTCCCCCTCCTACCGATGCCTATCCTTACTCAACTGCCCCTCATCACTCTTCGGGAACCCCCCCACCCGCTCCGCCTCCCTCAGCACCGCCCGTCCCTTCTCCCCCTCCCGCTCCGCCTCCGGCAACCCCCACCACTCGCGATGAAACTTCTCCTGCTCCTTCCGCCGCCTATCCTTCGCCTCCCTATCCTTCTGCCGCTGCAGCCGCAGCCCGAACCATTCTTCCCGCGCGTTATCCTGCTCCGCTTGCGTGGCGTGCGCGATCATGCAGCTGTTCATCCCTAGGCGTTGCGCGCGGCACGCGAAGGGCGCGGTGAATGTTCGTCCGACGGCGCATTCTGCGAATTCTGGCACAGCCGCGGAGTTAGCATGTTGCACACGACCACTCCCGCCCGGGGCTGGTGCATTGAACTCGGCAAGGAGCAAAGAGCAATGGGCGAGGGAAACGAACCTTTAATCTCCACCGCGCAAAGCGCGCGCACACGCGCAAAATACAGGTCCCGCACCTGCGTCTCCTGGCCCGCGGACAGCGGGAGCGGGTTCCGCGAGGGCATGGGGAGGCGCTCTACCGGCTCCGCGGGAGTGGTGGCGGGGAGAGGCGCCATTGCCGCGTTTGTGTGAGGGAGAGCGGTGTGTAGGTATGTCGGCGAGAGAGGGCCGCCTTTGCGGTGTTGTTGCGGGAGGAGAGCGGCGGCGTTGGTGGTGCTGGCTGGCTGGCTGGCGATGTCTCGGGGATTTACATACAGATATAATTGTCGCTGGAGCTGGGAGGTGCAGGGGAGGGGGAGCTAGTTTCCGCGGCGGGGCGGAGAATTCGGGGGTGGTGTGGGGCTTGGCGATGGCGGATGTGTGGTAGTAAATTTTGGGATGAGCGATAAGAGAAATATATCGCGAGGTTGAAGAGGCTTGAACGAGCACTGTACAACATCTATACCTCGATTCCTCACGAAATATCACGACGAAACTCTTGAACACTTCCTTGATTATATATCTCTGGCTCCGCATAATCTATTCCTGAGACTTGATACCCCACCATCACCATGTCGTCTATGCGAAATGCGGTTCAGCGCCGCCCGCATCGTGAGAGAGGACAGCCAGAAGAGCGCGCAAAATGGGGATTACTAGAGAAGCACAAGGTAAACCCCTCCCATCCCCTCTCCCCTCCAATCCCATACGCAGTATATCTAACACACGCGCCAGGATTACTCCGCCCGCGCCCGCGACTTCAACGCCAAAAAAACCAAGCTCAAAGCCCTCCGCCAAAAAGTCCTCGACAAAAACCCTGATGAGTTCTACTTCGGCATGGTCTCCCAAAAGGGCCCAACCACCTCCGGCAAGAACAGTACCGGGACGCTGAACGGGGATAAAGGGAATAAAGTGCTCGATCAGGATGCGGTGCGGCTGTTTAAGACGCAGGATCTGGGGTATGTGAGGACGATGCGGAATAAGACTGCGAAAGAGGTTGAAGGGCTGAGGAGGCGGGTTGTGGGGATTGAAGGGGAGGGTAGGAGAGTGGTTTTTGTGGAGGGGGAGGGGGAGAGGGGGGTGA
>JPKC01003660.1:0-44936 GCA_000750925.1 Pseudogymnoascus sp. VKM F-4518 (FW-2643)
AGTGGGGATGCCGGGGTGGTGGGGGGTCAGTCAGAAGGGGCGAGGGTGTAAGTTGGGAGGTTGGGAGGGTTGTACTGTACTGTACAGGTAATTTGCGGTTCGATGATGGATATTAATTAATATTTACGGGTATTTTTGTCTATTCCGAGCTCTCAAATGCTGCCAGGCCAATGAGACCATCTCCATAGTCATCTCTGGATTGCTGCTCAACTCTTCTGCGGAACCTTTCCAGCCTTTTTTTCAGCACAGCTACTTGTCCCTCGGCATCTATTCTCCGAAATTCTGCTCTTGCTGCCTTAATCCTGAAATCCATCACCTCTTTGGCTGCCCTTGTCAACTTCCTGTTCAATGCTTTGATGGTCCCCTCTGCACACCTCCACGCTCGCTCATCCTCATCCACATCATCCAACCAAGGGTGTATATTCTTCCAGCGTTGCCACGCTCGGGGGTCGTCCTCATAATCCGGACACTCCCAAAGGTACTCATTGCTTGTGTAGACTGTGGCATTTGAAGTCTCGCATTTGGCACGCACATGTTGTTCTACAAGCAGCTCTTCGATGTCTTCGACCATGAGGTCCATCAGGTATTGCATTTTGGTTATTTGATTGCTCTGATCGCGGATCGTATCGCGCTGTGCCCGGATTGTTCGGTTTGCAAGATCTCTGCCGGAAAGGAGAAATTCAGTTGTAGAAGGCATGATAATGAGTGAGAGCCGACGGTTAAAATTCTCTAGTAAGGCATCAAAGATTGGTGGATGTTTCGATGTTATGAAGATAGTGCGAAGTGTTATGCTCTTTGCTATAGGCTTAATGAGTTACGAGAAAGAGAAGGCAGGACTAAGAAATGATTTTATAAAGTGGAATATATATATATATGTTGTAAAGGGGATGAATAATGTTACAATCGAAGCTGTAGATCATTAAAGTGAATATCCTTAAACCTCTTCGTCTAGAAACTGCGCGTATAGGTATCTATGTCAATAAAGAACCCGTTCCTGTTAATCTAGGGTATTAATCACTATTTACTATAAGATGCATGACAGTTACTGTCCAGAAGATATTACTTTATAAACTCTAAAAGGAGAAATCTGTCTGAGAGCAACTATCCAAGATACCTCCAGCGGTAGAACCCAGCTGTAAGATTATTTCTCGTAGGTCCCATTGATTTAGAATTCAAGCAGAGACTTTGGCGACAGGGACGATTATAAAGACGATATATATTGCGCGCGTATTTGCGAATAAAAACAAGGTTGTTACATGTTGAGAGATTGATATGTCTGGGGTAGTGGGGTCGGCGGGGTAATCGGCATTTGTAGGCGCCAACTACCCGATACCCGCCATGAACGGGCCGTACCCAAACGCACGGTGCTCCAATGTAGATCCGACGAACGACGAACAGATTGATTATTCTACGGCAATAGATAAACAGATTCTAGTTGCTATTTAGCCTGTCGAGTTTTGGGATAATAGATTTACCTCATATCCATTTATCTGCATTTATAGACGACAAGATACCCATTTACAAACCCATATGAAGTGATAAAGACTCCCCGAGACTCCCCTCCAGTGATAGTAGACTGTGATCAACCCGAGGGTATACAAGTGCAGCTCAGTATTTAGAGATTAGCGTAACCTGTAATGGCGCACTATTATGGGGAAGAATCCGTGGGTCTAAGACATTATGACACGCTTCATTATGACATGCTTCCTTACTGTATTGTCTTCTGCACATGGCAGCAAACAACAGGCGCCGTGGCTGAAAGTTCCGCTAATGTGCCAATCTTAGTGGTTAACCATGGCTCAGAGAGGTGGCCGGCTTGATGCAGCCAAGCTTGAACCTGTGCATTATCAATAGCATATGCCGCAAGGTATATCTCATTTCTCCTTGCGTAATAATTGACCGGAGATGCTTGCACCATTCTCTCGCTTCGTGGCGGGAGTATACACAGAGCGCCGACCACCAGGACCATCCCATGCTCTGTGCTACCATGCGGTGTCAGTCAGCGGCGGTAAAAAGTGACAGAAAGTATGAGAGACGTCTGATTGAGGAAGGTTGGTAACTATGATGGAGTAGAGGTTAGTATGTATGAACTATTTATGCTTGCCGTTTCAACGCAATATCCGTGTTTTCCCAGGGCTGCAGTGTATGCGACTACTGAAGATCCCCCAACCTAGCGCTTCGCTGCAGGAAGACGTGCATACACAATACATCAGAGGATGCAGCCCTCGGTACAGCCGTAAATAACCAACATAGAAGCCTTTACTTCTTATGTCTGCTGTTCTGCTGTCTGCCCATTCAATTGTTGGCCCATCTACACGTACTCGCGACCAGCAAACCCATAAATCTTCAGCACAATCTTAGAGAATGACTCTTCGAACGATAGGGGTGCCACGCAACCTTCACCGCTCTTCTGTTTTCCGAACCATGGCCGAATAAGAGTACACCTCGACCCCCCGGAACCACGAGTCACCGCAGCCTTGTTGAACATTCGGGGCGGGCGAGGTTGCCCAATGTAACAATGCTTGCTGGAGCTAGAGACATGAGTCAAAGGCCGAGATGAAAGAGCCGCATTATGTGTGTGACAGAAAGGATGCTATCGCAGCATCGGGGATAGTAGCTGAGTTTTGGCCAAGTCCCTGAAATATTTCGCGCGCTGAAATAGGCCAGCCTGTGCTTGATCATCTGCATTCTGCAAACAGCAGGGTTATTGCCAACCCAATAGCTGGGGCCCAAAGTAAATGACAGCCCCCAGGCAGGCTTTCACCCCAGTCGCTGTGTGGCTAGAGCTGATTATCGGATGGAGGCTCAAAGATGCGAGAGGCCACGCACGAAATTAGAGGCTCTTTTCAACCCACTACCATGCACCACCAGCCTCGTGATCATGCACCGCTGCTCGGCAGATCGAATGTTTTCACAGAGCCGCCCATGGAATGCACCTGGGGATTCCTTGGAATGTGGCTGATGTAGGATCGCTCGGCAATTCCGAGAAACATCAAGGGCAACCGCATGGCGACCTGGTATTCTCAGTTGCTATTACTGAGCGAAATTGAGGATGCTCTGTCTCAGACTGGTTGCTGCCTGCGAACATCGTCGCTCCTGTTCGCTACCATTGTAAGCCCCCTGAAATTGTCTAACTATAGCGACTACGCTTGTGGTACCGTAAATTGGTGGTCAGCCCATGCCATGCCGCTGGAATGGCCATCCAAACAAGCTGCGATATATTAAGGGGAGGATGACGATATCCAGTCGTCGAACGGTCATGACCAGTCAGGGTCAGTACCAGGATGCTCGCCAGAGCCCGCTCAAATCGCAAACGTCTCATACATGAGCTTGTGACCGGGCGGATCTTCTAGGTAGCGCGCGCTATCACCAGTGGTACCCGGGAGGGGTACCATGTTGTTGCCCAGTCACATCTTCTCTACCACAATATCAACGACGGATTTCGTTTGGTAGATCGATTTATTAACTGGCAACAGATGAATCGGCACAACATTGCGAACTCTTGTTATTTTAAGTCGCGTTGTCGCCTCACAGGAATTCCCGGCATTAACAGGTATCAGACGGAGTGGCCGGTGCCATCGTATTACCGACCAGTGAACGAGTTACAACGCTGCGAGGACGCCAATGATGTCCGGACCCCTCAAAGAGTTCCTTATCACACCGCTTCCTAGAAGCCCCTGAGTTGTCGTCAGCTTTATCTTCCAGTGAAATCAGGATGCTATCCATGAGGGAATTGCGCTTGTCCTGGCTTGGCAAGCCCCTTAAACTCAAGACTCGAACATATAAGAGTCGTATCAAGGCATCTCAGCAGAACTCAACGACGCACATCATTGATCTGCAGTATATCGTTTCTCCAGGTCAATTATCACCCCCAGAGTGATTCGGCTTGTAAGTTTGGCCCCTTTGATCCTGGCTGAGCCCCCTTGAGCGTTCAATAACTCATAAAGGGGCACACCAGAAGAAACATATCCACTCACTGCGAGATATATCCAGGTTGTCAGAGACTGCTCCCATATATCAGCGCATCAATCCCCAACACGGATAAAACCAGTGTCCTTAATCGACAACCTACTCCCAACATCTCGTCGCCCTCAACCAACACCACGAGTGACGCCTAGCAAGGATGAACGCGGCAAATGCAAACCCTGTACTGCTATCAACAATGTACAAATGCTGCTACTGTGGCGGTCATGTTGTCAAAAGCGGGCCGCCGGATATATGTATCTGTGGCCACAAGAAGTGCGGGTCTTGTCAAGACCCGCATCCACGACCGGAGCTAAACGACCCCTTGGTCAAGACCTAAGGATGAAGCCGGTAATGAAAGGCATTTCGTGGAGGCCGCAAGTCTGGAGACATCGTTTGAGAAACCACGATACTATGGCGATGTATGGCCAAAAATCCGCTCACTATCTTTGAGGTCGATGGCGGCCCTGGAAGTGGAAAGCACTCCAGTGTTTTGATCGGGGTATTCTCCTTTTGTTACGTCGCCATTATGGTATGGGTACTGTACTGTGGCTGAACTTTAGATGATTTGTTTTGACGTCGACGTTGACGTTGACGTTGACGTTTGCCTTGGCTGTTTGTTGTGCTGTCACGTGGAATTTGCTTCATCTCAGTTGAATTTTTGCTATTCAGCCATGCCAAAGGCGCCTTTGAAGGACTTTCAAATTACTGCGTGGAGTTATTGGAGATCTTGATGGCGGTTTAAAACGGCGGTGTCGGCTGTTTCTATCTTGCCGTTCTTCCCAGACCGCTTTTTGAGCAAGTTTTCCTTCTACCACATCGTGACATTGTATTATTTGTCAAGGGTAGTTACTCTGTCCAAGCAAATAGGTTGCTGGCCAACCTCGAGCGTTCGAAATCCATCAAATATGATGCTCATGTCCTTGACCGCTTCATTTCGTGAACTTCGTTTATCTGGTTGCTGGCCCACGTGACGCTACGTCTGGCCTGGGGGCCCCAGGCTTTCCATACCGTTGCCCAGAAGTTTTATTAGCCTTGCGTCTGACCAGACGTCCAGCTCTGCCAGTCATTTCTTTGTGCTTTAAGGGCGGTGCAATTTTCACTGTCATTGGCGGCCGCCATCCAGAAATCAACCACTCGGCGTCGTTTGCCACAGGGGCTAGGGGCATCGACGTCAGGGATTTCTCGACGCCCTCTTTCTCTTCATGAAAATCTTGGTTGACCTAGCAGGTATCAGATTCTGGCTCGCCAATCGCGTGCCATAAAGAAGGTAAATGCCTGCTTGACACTTGGAATTCGCAACTAAATTTTGCATGGAAAAGACTTGGCTAGGTTCACTAATGCGAGATTGCCCCCAGAAGCTCGTGGCGCTTTCTGACCATCGACGATGCGGCGTAATACGGACATAAAAAAGCCAGGCGCATCATCCCCTACCCTTTTTTGCAAAACAGAGTACCAAAGGCGTCTAAAAGTCCGGAGTACCGGATATTTTCCTAGCTTGGAACAGAGTACATTTATCACATTGCCGTGCGAGTCAAGTCGAGTCGCGACTTCCATACCCTCGTAACATTATGATAATATATTATCACAGTTTAATCCCTCACTCTATGACATATAGTTTTGTACGCGTCTGGTACGTCAGCACTCGTCACATGTCTATTTTCATTCAACACACACATAACCTATCATAACGCATAAACGTTTCAAGCAACCATCTCTCAATAACTGCTATTATTGAAAACGGTAAACCGGAGTTGGGCAGCTAATTCTCTACTCGGTCGGGTATCTATCACAGGATTCTAATATAACTTGATGGTCAAGTGTTGCTACCAGCGAGCCAATCGCAACATACGGGAAACGCAATCTGGCAATTCGGAGCTGAAACTCACGAGTAAAACAGAGCTGCGACAACCGCACAGGCAACGACCTTCAAAGCAGTGCACGTCAATGTGGCCGGTCGCGTATGGCATGTTTCCAGTTTCCATCAAATATTTATGGGTTCTTCTCGCGTTCAGTCCATTCTATGGAGTGCTCTTGGTACAATTCCGATATCCACAACATCATTGCCCCAATGCAATCCCCTGCCAAACTCCATGCTTAACAAACCCCGCCAAAGACGCCAGACTAAGTAACCTATTAAGCGCAATGCAGAAAGACCTCCACCATTAATGTGCGTTTTTCGGTATGCACTCAGCCGTCATCGCCGGCGCCACCCCACTCTTCTCCATAATAACCGGTTTCGGGCCCTTCAGCTTCCTCCCGCTGAAGGGGAGTGGTTTCCGCATATCCTGCTCCGACATGAAGCCCACCTCGACGAGCAGCTCTTCCACCCAACGACCAGTTTCAAACTGGGATTCGTGGCTCTCATGATTGCGACAGGGAGACTGCGTAATTGGTAGCACCCAGTCCAGAAAATTGTTTCCCATCACCGATTTCCAGTTCCCAACTGCTCCAAGGTCCCATGGGTTTCGCCCAACGGCGAGCTGGAGAATGGCGAATGTTCTGGTTGCTCTTGCGTTTCGTTCCGATAAAGCCTCAGGCTCGCTTACAATCTCGTCGTGTGGTGCAGATGCTGGTGACGACGGTGCTGTAGATGAAGATTTCTCACTCGGCGGGAGAGGCAGTGGGTAGGTAATATGCGGATAATTACCCTGTTGGGGAAGGCTGAATGTTGGCGGGATTAGTACAGCAAGTAGCCATGCGCGGCGTTTTTTGCTCAAGTTTTCGATTGTCGTGAGGTTTGCGAAAACGAACTGTAGTGAGCTGCATGTCATCCCAAAAGTAAAGAGGCCAAAGAATCCAGACACAGCAACAAGTGCCACAAAGTGACCGTTCAGTTCCGACTGGGGAAAAGGTCAGCGAAAGCACAGAAATGATATAGGAGTGTCGGTTGGGATAGTAAACATACTGTAGTTGACAAATCCTCACTGAGATATATTGCCGCAACAACCACCACGAAAAGGCAGTAAAAGAATGCGTACGCCACAAATTGGACAAAATATTTGAAAGAGTTCAATCCAACGACCCCACCAACCCTGCCACACGTTAGTTTTGGGGGCCTAGGACGAGTCGGCGAGGCGACTGTGTAACTTACCATGGGCAGTAGTGGTCCATCTTGTAAACGCATCTTCCAATATCGCTGCAATGATGCGTTCTGTCTGGCTTCCAGTTGGCGCATTCACTGCACCACTTGGGGCGTCCATCCTGGGAGCAGACAAAGATATCCTTCGTATAAAACAGCTCCAACCCAGGAGAGTCTGGACCGTCGTCTCTGGTTATTGCAGTTTCTGAAGATGGATATTCAGGCCCCAAGGCATCGTTAGCCCTGTCGATTGTCCCGTTATTCTGCCGCGAAAGGTTCTTGTCGGCCTTGTTATATCTCTTTGCTGCGGGCCCCAACGGCAGATACCCTGGATCGACAGTGACGATATAAACTAGCCTCCCATAAGTGATTGTCATGAAAAGACATAAAACGAAGTATATCGCGAGTAGGGCAGCGGATATGCCAGGGCGCGGCCTATGGCCTTTGAGAAGGAGGTTAACTTGTCTCGTTAGCATGCTTCCCTCAATTGCTCTTCCACAAATTCAAACCTACCACAGAGTTGCGCAACGAATACATATGTTGCATATGTTACTGTGCCAGCAAGAAAAGTTGGGACAATGCGCCCCGCCCATTTATTGACGGCCTCTGGGTTAACGGGCGCCATATCGGTACCCGGTAGGTGAACTTGCTGTTTGATATGAATGATAGGTATAGATACTAAAGCTCTATGTGACCCCAAACTTTAGAGGGTTCGCTTTCAAATGCGACCTCATCTCATCAACAACAATGGTATCGCAGACGTTGGCGGTTAAGAAACATGTTCGTACCCGTCGCCGCTTCCACAAACCTTGGATAGGCCAGGCCAAGGTACAAAACAACAGACCGGAACGGATAAACCTGTATCCGTGATTCACATTGGTATCGACCCATCACTTCCACTACTCATCAACCTCTTCACAATCTTCAGATGAATGAAGATACTTTCGGCGAAACCTTTTACCATCATCTGTACAACTCACTTCTGTCTAATTCTGTCCAGTAGATGAATAGGGGAGACAAGGCCGACAAATATGTCAGAGTGTGCGACGCGGCTCGGGCGAAGGCTGACAAGGATTCATCTCACGCTCCCGGTGTACTCTCTCACCGAGAGTTGGGCTGATGGAAATCTCTCTTACTGAGACATTCAGTGGAGAAGTTCACTCCCCATAGCGTGGCAACGTATCTCGACAAAGCCCTTTGTTTACCTCTTCTATTTGCCACAAGAGTCTCATACTCGGCACGACAAGGCTAGATGTCGACCACCCCAATCGGACGACGGTAAGTTTCCGCGCGCGCCAATGCACCTGGAGCTGTTTGCTGTTTTTTATGTGATTTCAAAATATCTACTCTTAAGATAAGTCTTCGTTTCATACGTATGCACTGTGAAAATGTCATGGGCGCAATGCGACCCCGAACTTTGCCCGCATTGCGACCCAAGAGTGTTCCGTCTACAGTACAGGGCGAACGACGGCTACTCCGCCACGCGGTGAGCGAAAATGTCCCGGGAAGCTTTCTGTGCGCGCATCTATCTCCGTTGTTGTATCAGAGCTACCAATGTACCCTGAGACGATATCGGGGCCAGAATGGTCTAATGTGGGCTGCTCCAAGGCTGAGGCCCTTACCGGCTCGGTCGACTCATAGCCGTTCGCTGTTCAATGTCAGTCAATTAGTTCCATACCTCCCGAGCCGGTACAGAGTCTAAAGCCCCAGCAACCGCGCCATTATATGACACAAGAATGAGGCCGCGGGGCTTGAGATTCTTAGCAGGACCTATGTCACGCGTTCGCCAGCACTGCCATCACAGTCAATGAGCCTACTACGCCCGATCACCACTGCCATTGAAGACTGCGCTTGAGCATCGATGGAATACTTGTCATTTTCGCGGTCATACCTCCGATGGTTCCCCACTTGCGCCCTGCACCCTGTCACTGCCCCTTTACTTCGAATGGGTGAATCGGACCTTCCAGGTAGAAAACCAAAGGTGCTCATTTCACTCCATTGGACCTCGGTGTGTTGCCGCTCGGTGTACTAGCGCATCACAGCTCCTCGTCACCGCCTCAGCTTCACTCTTGCCATTTGACGGCCGCTTCAGACCGCTACTTGCTGTTGTTTCCAGCCTCAATCGATTGGAAAGGGCATATAGTTAACTTCGCCCCGTTTTCAAATACGTGTCTTCTTGTCGGTGTAAATCCCGTAACGTCCCCAGGTGGCAGGGCACTCATTGGGCATGTAGGAGAACTATGGGTTTGGTTGTTTCCGTGTCTGGGTCTCTGGTTTGTGGCGATGAGCTCTGTCCCACGCCTCACTTCTCATATGAAACGGGCGAGAGCGGTATGCCTTTGATCAATCTCATATATATAGCTATATAATACTCCCAAAGAGAGAGCATTATACTCTCTGTACCAGACTCAAGCATCTCAATAAATACGCTTTCATCCCCACAGCATCTTGATTCTAGATTCCACTGCACAAGAGCTATCTAGCATACTCTGACCATCCCAAAAATCGTCATGGCATGGGAATGCAAGGGCTGCCGTACCACCAACGGGTCTACAGTCCATAACTGCGCCGGGTGCGGAAAGCACAAAACCCAGAAATGGGACAAGATGGTATTTTGTGGCTACTGCGGAGATGGGCCCTATAAGGCAGCCAACAATGTCGCCTGCGCGATCTGTAGCCTTTTGTTCGATGAGAATTGCCAGGTCAAGTGGCACCCCAGAAATTAGGTTTGTTGCTCTCTGTTTTTGGTTCACCCTTGCGTACTAATTGCCTCACAGACCACTGCCGACACACTAGAGCAGCCTCAATACGGCAGAATACAGTACAAGGGGGCACACTACAGCAATGTCTCGACACAATACAGTACAAGGGGATACACTACAGCAATACCTCGATCATTACAATACAGTACAAGGGGTTACAGCACAAGTCATGGCAGGTGATGGGCGTTTCCAGGGCTGAGCATGGGCAGGTCGGCAGACAGGATGGGTAGACAGGATGGGTAGGCAGGATGGGTAGACAGGATGGGCAGGCAGGATGGGCAGACAGGATGGGTAGGGAGGTTGGAATAAGGGGTGGCTGAGGTATAGGCGTTTATGTGGCGAAATAGTTGTCGGTCGTTTTGTTAGAAAATCGGAGTTCAATTATGTTTGGCACATCCCTATCTCATGACCAACCATTCACACAGCCTGTTTCCAAATGCCCCTGGTCCAAAAGTGTTATGTGAAGGCTAGAGGGTTGCCATCGCCTTGGGAATTGGAACAGGCACACCTCTTGTGGCGCTGTTCGACCAAAGAGGTGCGAGATTCGGAGATTTTCCGATCGCAAAAACCGCATTTCAACGCTCCACAGCCCTGGATGCCTTTGTTGCACAGCCCCAGCGTATTACCCTCCATTTCCATACTAGAAGGGCGAGACATATTCGTCACGTGATACCGATTTTCACTAACCCCTGAAATCCACCCAGGCAACAGCACGGTGAGAAGTAAGGTTCGACTCATCTTTTACGCCTTGCCCAAGAGATAACATATATCTCCTTACAATGGATCCCGGACATCGCCGACACCCGACGGGAGCCCAGTTCGCATCCGTATTAGTACTTGACAAGGCTCAAAGGGCGAACTTGATCATAGACTAAAGGAGAGCCCTCGCTCTGCCTTGTGGTACGGTGAGGGCACGAGTGGTTAACAGAGACGACACGTTCCTTTCTGCGTGACTTGCTGCGCAATTAACAACGGATGATACTGATGGGCAGCACCGCAATCTGATTCTGGTATTCTTGTTGTCTTCTCACACCGCCGTCGAAAGTGAGGAGAACGGGAGAGACAAGGCTGAGCGCAATACCGCTGTACCTGCCGCCTGCCGCCCCCGAATTCCACACTCTGATTCGTTTGCGACGCCCAATCATACTGGATGATTAGGTAATCATCAATTGAGCCTCAACCATCCCAGTCATGTCCCTCACGATTGAGGCATTAGTGACAATGGGGTCGGCGGTCAACCAGCGCTGGCTATTGTTGCTACTGATCCAAAACAAAAGAAAGGGAAATACAATTGAATGGCATGGCCCAAATTCACACTCTATGTGTCCCGTGCAGGTCGGGTAGCCACGTCACCTGTTCGCAGCGCTGTGGGTCCTTCTCACCGAGAAGCGCCTCTGCTCTTGGGATGCGCGCTTTACCTGTTGCCAGTGAGGCTTTTCCGGCCGCAGTAACGCGAGCGCCGTGATCTGCCTGGTTATAGTGCGGGAATGGGCCTATCGATGGACTCTTCCAGTAGTCATCACTTAGCCCGGGCAAGTTGCCTTCTCCCGGGCACTCCAACGGCATATATGGCTAGTTGCCTGTTCGCCTGCCCGCTGTGCCCCGTGGAGATACCCTCTGAGGCGAGCGTTTAAGCAAAACGCTTGGTTTCAATGCTCCATACAATCCTACCAACCGCCTCGCACTGGTTAAGAGCTATCAGCTTGGGCAACTGTACATGAGAAGGTAGGCATTTTCGGTGAGTGAAGGCGGACCTTTCTTCTGTCCGCTCACACATTGGTCAATCTTGTTTCAATCCGTGGCACAGTGAAACGGTTCCTGGCGCCGTCCCATTACTATATATTCTGAACGGCCTCAACCATGGAGGCCGACGAGAATCAAAGACCAGACCAAACACTCCCATCGCCATTGACATTCACTCTCACTCTCACATTCTATTTCTATCTGTCGATTGTGCCACCTGCACACGGGCCTGAACAACATGACTCCAACCCCAACTCCAACCAGCCTGTTCGGTGCTGAACGCCAAAACTACAGCATGGGTGCATCTTCGACCGGGGTGGCTCAAACATCCAGAACCATTTCCAACTATTCTCTGACCGCCTGCGGCGCTGGTCATGTACACTCATTGAGCGACTGCATCAAGCACTGTTCCAGCAATTCCGACGACTCGACCTTTGGAGCAGGCACAAGCTCTGGGATCCAGTCCCATGGCCGTGGTAGCGTTCCTATGTGGAAGTGCTGCGAATGCAGTGGAGCAGGAATGACGACCCGCATGATCTCTTGCACCTGTGGCCACTATCGCTGCGAAAATTGCCAAGTCTATTATTCACACAAATAGCGCTTGTTCACCACCGCCACTGACGACAACCACTGGTGGCTATTCCTTACGCTTTACGAAAAGACTAGAGTGCATTTTCCATGACACTTCTGTTACTATGGACTCGGTGTTTGGCATCATTTGGAATCAGCGCGGCGCAACGGGAATGTTCCTACCCCATGGCAGATCGGGATAGAGAGACGGAATGGGCGGATTTTTGACATTTTTGATATTATTTCTTTTCTCTACGTACTTTCTTTTGCTGGTGATTAGGGTTGGCGCAACAGCATCCATGTTTGGCATTTGGTATTTTCTGCATTGGTTGGAACAGGCTTCATGTACGAACAGTTTACAAGAACGGATCGAACAGACTTGGGGAACAGAACGAACGCATTTAGATTTAGACTCATTTCGCACACAGCGTCTGCACTTGTTTTTAATTTTGTTATTTTCGCACACAGCGTCTGCATTTAGTTTTTAGTTTTGTTATTTTTAGTTTTGTTATTATTCAATACAGTTTTGTTTAGATTGTTGACTTTGCTCGTTGCTGATATTGATGTCAAAGCCCAGAGTGAAACATGAGAAATCGCCAGATCCCATTTCAATCACAAGAAGTTATCCCATCTTCAAACAGATCAACAATTCGAGTAAAACAGTCTCCACTTGTGCCCTCCAACAGCCCCTCCAACAGCTCCTCTAACTCAACGTCTCACCTCATTTTGGGCTCCACATCATGACACCGCCATCGTCTGACTCGGACCCGTCAATCTTGAAAATAAACCTGCCCAGCAGGTCAAACCCAACACTGCGATAGAGCCGCTCCCCCATCAAGCTCGCCTCCAGCCCAATTACCACGCCCTCTTTCTGTGCCCGTTCCACCACCCACGCCATCAGCTTCTTCCCCACGCCCCTTCCACGCCATTGCTCCGCTACAACAACACTCTGACAATACCACCGATTCTTCCTATCCTCCCTGCCCTTCCAATGCTTCTCATCCTCCGCCACCCCAGCTTTAGCAAACTCCGCCACCCCTTCTTCGCTCCGGCTCCGATTCGGAAACATCCATGCCACGCTCTTCAAATAAATGCCATATCCCCACTCCGCCAACCCCGACCACCACTTCTTCTTTTCCTTCACCACCTGCAACGCCCCCTCATCATCTCCGAGCCTTACGCATTGCATATACCCGACGATCTCGCCATCTCCTATGGCAACAAACCCCCTATTCCGGGGGCTCACCATGCGGTTTTTGATCCATCTTTCATACCACAGCACATTATCTACGGGGTATGTCCCTCGTAGCGGCGCAAGCAAATCCGAAATCGGGGCATCCCAATATGCAGCTTGCGCGAGCTCTGCCGCACGCTTCCCATCCGCCCATTCCATGGGCCGGATTTCCACAGAAGACGACGCGCTCGCAGGCAAGGGGACCGGGCGAGTTGGGGGCGGTGGAAGAGGCATTTCAGAGACGTTTTGCTGCCGTGAGCGTGTTGGTTTCTTATTTGCTAGGGAAGTTGTCTGAGGTCTTTGTCGAGTTGGAAAGAGAGCGGGGTTGCTGTTGGTATAGATTTTCCTATTGTTATAACAAAATTATCACGTGAGCGGATTTTTTTATTTTGCCGTTGAGTCAGACGGCGAATTTGGCCCGGTTTGGATGGGTATGGTTAATCCGACCTGCCGCTTTGGGAACTCCATAATACACCTGTAGTGCTCAGGGGCGCATGATTACTGTTGTGCGGTGTAGATGGGCGATTTTAGCTGCATTGATACTTTTATGGCCTAGACTGCGTTGTAGTGGAATGTGCGGCTTACATGGTTGGTAACACAAAGTGATATGCTTACGGTACGAGCGACTTTACGTGATCTGGAGGTATATTAATCAGAGTTTTCCTGGTATCTTTGTGGGTAGGGTTTCAGATCTAATCCAAAAATTCTTTGGAGCTACAGTTGTTATGAGTTGATGCTTTTTTTGGCATTTAGTAATCTGTTGTTCGAACTAATAGTAAGTTATGAAAAAAGTATTTGCTGGCGGGTAAGTAATAATACTTATTTAAGTATTCCAGCACGGCCAATATATTTGGCTGCAAGGGAGCAAACACCGTGGCTTGGGTATCATATGCTCGTTTTATGATTGGGCGGCCATCCCTTTGTTTCCTATCGTCTAAACCTTAAAACCATCTACTGGATCATCACGCACAGCTTCAATCACTGCCTCTCGCATCGTTCTCCTTGGAGCGCGTCGACCGGTCATAAGCTCGAACTGAGCAATACCCTGCTCGGGCAGGACGTCTAAGAAGTCGACGATGACCCATGCTTGCCCAGTGCGGGCGCGAAGGTCACGGATTTGCTTCACAAGAAGAGTTTCAGTGTGGCGATATGCCAGCTGTCAGGTGAGTAAAGTCAGCCACAATAATTTATAATGCCCAGAGAGCTGGGTGGGATATGGCAGAAAATTATAGTTTTACGTACCTCCATGACAACGCCACCTGTGGGACTCTGTAACCATTGTTCGGGCATCTCAAAGGAAGGGACGGGTTGGTTTTCAACGCTGTGCGCGGGAAGGCACGATACGATAAGGGTGGGTGGACGCAGGCCTGCGGGCCATGGCTCATCTCTTGAGCGCAGCACCGTGACGACTGGAAGGTCGAATCTGAGCTGTCCCGCCCAGGCATTGAAGTGGTCAGCTACTGCGACAGCGTTGGCAAGCGTGCGATTGAAAATGAAAATTCGACGGCACCCAAGGCGAATAAGTGCATAGATAGCGGAACGGGCCATGCCTCCTGCGCCAATTATGAGACCAGTAGTTTTGGATGGCTGGACGGCATTCCGTGGAGATCCATTGCGGCGAATTGATGTCATGATGCCGATCCAATCTGTGTTATCACCGTAAAGGGCGACACATGGACCGGAGCGCTTGGGTTCTGTGGCTTGTAGGGCGAGGGACTGTGCCGTAGATGAGGGCAGTGAGCGCAGTGGGACGACGGTGTTCACGGACCCAATGGCGTGGGCATGATAGCTGACAGCGGAGAGATGGGGTACTATGTCCATGCGGAGTGGTTGGTTGGTCGCAGAACCACCGAAATTGGGTTCGTTTGCAAGGCGAAGGAAGGCCTCGACAGAAGAAGTCTGATTAATGCTATAATCGTGTGGCATACCGCAAACTTTATAAGCAGCGCCGTGCATTGCAGGAGACAGACTGTAGGAGACCATAGCTCCACTAATGTAGAAGTGAAGGGGCTGAAAAATGGACTTGTCGAATAGCTTTCGAAGCGCCTCCTCCGATGTGAGACGATTGGTGGCTGGAGTCCTAGCTCGGGTGAGGACAGAATGGGTGACGGGCGAGAATATCTTGTTCAGCACCAGAGTTTCAACTCCCATGCTACCTGAATTATATGCGATAAGGGGTAAGTGCGGCGCAGAGAGTGTTGCTGTTTTCTCCCAGAAGATCTTAATGTCCTCATTATCTTTCGAAGACTTCGCTGTTTGGACAAGCCTGACGATATCAAAACCGAAAGACTGGGCGCGACTATAAAGCGCGAGTCGATCAGATCGTAGCCATCCAGAAGTAGGAGGCCTGCCATCATAGTAATGGGCAATGGCTTTTGTCCGGCCCTTCTCACTGAGCGGTCGTCTGATGTTGCGATCCTCAAAATTTAAATCTATAGCGATATAGTCGACACCAAGGCGCAGGCCTTGCTCGAGTAAAATGACAGCGATTTCTTGAGTGAATGGAATGCGAGCCTCTTGACCTACACTTGGCTGGCCTGGTCTTGTATGATTCTCAAGGTCCACCACACTGAGTATGATGGGAACCCCTATTTCCCTGCGAATCACAGCAACGAGCTTCGATATCACCGACAGCATACTTGCTGCCCACGTATCGATTTTCAGCTCCACGACATCACCGCCGCCTGATTCTAACTCAGACATGTCGATCTTTGAAGCGATTAGGTCTGAAAGAGATAAGGACAAGGCAAACGTATATTGCCTTTTCTCAGGTGGCACAGCTCCAATCGAGAGAGGATTTTCGAGTGCAGCTAACCCGTATCCATTGTTAGTGATGAAATCAAGAAAACTAGAGAAGTCCTTTTTAGCATCTTTTAAGCCAAAGGAATAATTTGGATTTGCCCTGTCCAGAGGGCTGTCGGTGCCATTAGCCTCGCAGCTTGGGTCATGCAAATTATAGTACTCGAAATTTGAACAAGATCGATGCACAGAGTCAGCGTGCTCAAGCCGGCGCGCTTCATCCTCAGACAGATTGAGAAGTAAACGAATTCGATTGAAGTTCCGGACGATGTGAACCACTGGGTGTGATAGAGAATATTCCTTCAGCGTCTCTTGGGCCTCCTTGGCCAAGCTTCCCATTCCACATTCAATAATGCAATTGGAGGTGTTCTCCTTCAACATTTTCTGGAGGGCATAGATGTTCTTCCTCCTAAACTCTTGATTCCCATGTTCGGATAAAAATTCCTTCCTAGATAGTCCTGTGACCTCTTCGAAATATTGATCTTCTGTGATCAGCCGGCGACCTAGGTGGATAGCTCCAATGAAACCCAGCGACCGTTTGCCAGATCCGCGGCATCCAACGAGGACAATAGTAGCATTAGGGGCAAATTCTCGCTGGTTTTGAGGAGATTTTACACGATAAAGCTCCCCGATTTCAGCCAGAACTGCATTCCTATCCTGAAGCGCTTCCATATCAGTACTGGGAGAAGCCGCCATGATTGGAGCGTTCATTTTCTCGTCGGTCTAACAATGCAAGACTTTCTAGGGCGGTGATCTTGAACAAACTTTCGGCCCAACATATCTAGACGCATAATAGGGCCTCATAGACTTATAGATGTTTTATTTCTCTAGAATTGTTGTTTTGCAAATCATGTCGTGCGACGTCAACTCCGATCCTTTGATTAGTCAGCAACGCACAACCGGGTAAAGTATCTTCCCCGGATCTAACATCCCCAGGTTGATCGGCCATAGAGCATCGTCCGGCAAGGGTTACATCACAACAATATCTGACCTTACCTTAATTGCCAATTCGACCTCCGTCTTGAGTCGCGGTAGAGACCGCGGCCTATGAAACTCCAGTTTAAGGTTTCTCATATCAGACACCGCATATTGTCGGCCCAACGCAACAATTCCTAATCGCTGGAAACATCCCTACATATCGCCCAAGTCTTCCTTGAAGTATTCACTTTGAAGGACGAATTTATCCTTGGCGACCAGAATTCTGGGACAATCAAGAAATGGGCCAGCCCGAGAATAGATTTGAAAAAGAGAACATACCCTCTTGGGCACAACACCAATGGTGACGGTTTCGAAAAGGGCATTCTGTTGTAGAAGGTGCTGTCCACTCAATTCGCAAACGAGACGATGAGTCCGCCCGCAGTACAGCGTAAACGCGTGGCTCAAGCCTGCGACCGATGCCGAAGCAGGAAAGATAAATGTGACGGCGCGAAACCCGTCTGCTCAGCCTGTGCATTGCGAGGGCATACGTGCTCGTATGACCCAGCCGTAAAAAAAAGAGGGCTTCCCGAAGGGTATGTGCGAGGACTGGAGAACCTTTGGGGCTTTACAATACGGGAGGCACCAGAAATCGAAACAAGCGTGCTTTCCTTGATAGAGCAGAGGCATGGAACAGAGGCTCTACCAAGAGGCTGGAACAGCAAAGATGGCGACGAGGCATTGTCGGATACATGGAGGAAAAGCCGTTTATCTCGAGAATTAGACTCGCTCCTTCCGCTTCTTGATATAACTGATGACAGGCCAGCGAAGAGGAGACGCCAGGAGAGCTCCTTTACCCCACCGACTGAGGCCTCCGCATTCGACCCCGCATTTGTACCTCCTCACGAAACATATCCGGTGAAAGGAGAGCGGCAGGACTCCTCTGGTACATTTCCTGCGCCGAGCTTCAATAGCACCGCGTCCTCAGAGACAACGAGGCCCACAGATTCTGAACAAGTTCAACTCCCCCACAATGCTTGGGAGCTTCTTGATGTATATTTCTCTTATACTCATTGCTGGTTACCAATTATTGAGAAACATAATTCTCTGCGCGCATCTTATTTGTATCCTACAGCAATCTCCTCGTCAGTGACGGGCTCTGGAGACCATGCGGCGTTATGGGCGATGTTAGCTTACGCAGAATGCCATCAGGCTATTATACGGGGAGGCATGGCACATTCCTCTAGTCTTCAACAGAAAGACCCTTGGATACCAAACGATACGTATAAAACTGCCAGGGGCCTTGTCCCAGATGAAGAAGACGGTGTGTTTGAGCTTGGACATATTCAAAGTCTACTTATTCTCACCCTTCTAAATATGGGTAAGAATCGATGGAAGCAAGCATGGTCACTCATTGGTCAGGCAGTTCGCATTGCACTTGAGCTTGGTCTTGAAAAGTATGCAGATGATGCCAAGTCCAGGAATAGACATGTGTTCTTTGGTTGCTTTGTATTAGAAACTCTTGTGGCAGCTCGATTAAACAGAAGTCCTCACCTCCGAGCGCAAGATGCGTTGAACTGCGGCCTGTTGCTTGAGGATGGCTCGGATGAGTGGAGCCCATGGGTAGACAGCATTGGGATTCGTCGAAACAGCGAAAGCTCTTCTCGAGGTCCCGGAGCGACCCTGAGTACATTTAATCGGTTGGTTCAAATATCAGCAGTGTTGAATGCCATTATCTGCGGATATTCTATTGGCACTGAGGACCATGGGAAGTTTGACCTACTACTCCATAAATTCGGCTGGGACTCCAAAGCTCAGGACAAACATGGCTTGCCACTTCTGCCTCATCAGTACCATCTCAGCTGCCTTTATAGCGCCACACGGGCTCCTTTGCATGCAAACCAAGCAAGCCGGACAGAGGAGTCCCTACCCGAACTGCTTGATGGCCTTCGGAAAAATTACGGGCTCGCTGCTGTTCCTCCTACCTTTGATTGCCTGGCCCATGTTTTTATCCGGCAGTATGCTTCCCATGGAAGGACTGTGGCTTCTGAAGGCGCGTTGAATAGCCTAGCGGAGCTATTAACTGAAATGGCGCAGACATGGCCTACGTTCCAAGACACCGTCCTGGAGCTGGGTAAGTTTCGGTCTTCAATATTCGGACCGAATGCTCCGGTCTCACGATTCAGTAATCTTCCGAGTACCAACCCGACCACTATAGTTGGGAAGGATGTTAATTTAAGGGAAAACCAGCCCCAGAGACACCCGTCACTAGATGAGCCTATGAACACACCGAATCCATCAGAATACACTGCGTCCGGACAAGCAATTCTTGAAGCTGCGATACAGTTCGACCCCTCGTTGTTAATAACCGATGAAATAAAGCAAATAAGCACCCCCTGGTCCTTGCCGGTTGCAAATCTTACCTTAGCTGCTAACCCTCCCGCTGCACCTCATCCCGGCGGAGGTCCCGCCTCACTACCCTACTACCCGATCTTTGATGCCCAGACAGACGATGACGCTCTCTTCAACGAGTTCGCAACCTTGGATGCCATGAAATGGCAAGTTCTCACATTCACTTTCCACTTTTAACCCCGCTAACTAGCAACGCAGGACCAATAACTGGGACCAGAGCCTCCAGAACCTCGGCTTCACAGACCTGGATAATATGAAGCAGGATTTCCACGCTTTCTTCCAGGAGCCAGATCTCCAGCCATCCAACGAGCATGATATGGGCGATCATCTAATGCCTAGCTCCGAGGCCCTAACGGAGTACCCAAATCCGCATATGGAAGCTAGTCAGATTCTGCAGGCACTGTCTGCGTCCGAGATTCCAGTGTTGCCAAATCGTCAAGATGGAGGGTGACTTGTAAGTCGATGCGATGACATCTCAATGATTTCTACTGGGTAGAGGGCTTTGTTATGACCCTATACTCCATCATGCGGCATAACCCGCCGTCTGGTTGCTTTTGGGCAGCAAGGAGGGCCTGCTTAGTTTGTGCGGCATCACATAGTGTGAATATGGTCCCCACAAGCGTGAAGGTGGCAATGGTGCATTATCAGTGCGCTCTAGAGTGTAGACAAACGTCGAAGCATTACCTGCTTTCCTCACAGGAGACAAAAGGGGGAGAGCAAGTGGTGGGGCTCAAGGGGCGGCTGAATGAGTTTAGCTTCGTCAGGCAGTCGTGCCTAGAACCTCGAAGCGCAGTATATTGTAGGATAGAGATGGGGGACTAGGGATGGTGTTATATCCTTTGTGATACTATATACCTCGCTATATAGCGAAGTGCTATTTGTAAAACAGATGAGCAGTTGGAAAATTATATAGGTTTTTCTTCTGGAGAGGCATTTATTATAGGAATCCCGATACTGAAATTAAAGCTGAAACACCAAAGAAATGTCAACAGATTAAAAGTAGGTTGCCCTGAATTTTGTTGAATTTGTCGTTTTGTTTTGCGGACGTTGACATGGTGAGCCTCAATCGACTCTCCTACCAATAAATTTGTCAAGCTACCATAACCTTCCCGAGGCCAAGCCCGAACCTTAATATTGACTGAACCACATAACTCCGGACAAGCCAACAGCACAGCGTCGCATTGATACCCTCAACACCGCGCAACCCGACGCAGTAACCTCAATCGCATTACCTTTGTGCGCCAATCCAGTACAAACCACCACTTGCCACGCGCGTCCAACCACACCCCCGCCAATCCCGCACCCTCCACGCAACAATGCCCTCCTCCTGCAAAGACATCCGTACGTTCCCCCCACCCCTCCCTTCGTCTCCCCCAAACTAACCCACCCCAGGCGAGGCCCTCGCACAATGCCTCCAGCAATCCGACTGCATAATGATCCAACGGAACTCCCCGGCCGACTGTCTCCGCCCGCCGCTCATCGACACCCTGCCCACGCAGTGCCAGCAGCTTAAGAGGGGACTTGGAGAGTGCAAGCGCGGGATGGTCGACATGCGCAAGCGGTTCCGCGGGAACCAGCCTATCGCGATGGGGAAGTTGGGGGAGCCGACGGAGAAGAAGGGAGGGCAGCTGTATGCTGGAAAGGCGGCGTTTGGAGGCGTCAAGGAGACGAGTGGCGATGAGCCGGAGCCGAGGGATTGGAGGGAGGTGGAGAATGAGAAGTTTAGAGAGGGGAAGTCGTAGGCTTCGGCTCGGGGATTGATTGGGAGATATGGGTGGTGTGGAAGAGGAGAATGGGGTATAATATGGGCGGCGTTCTGAAGGAAAATATCACCTCGAGACAATATTTTGGGATAGAGGTCGCTTTGCATTGCTGGCGTTCATACATCTTGGATATACTGTACTATACATACTCACAACCGTGTACAATCAACAAGCGCGCAAGGCAATACAAGCGATTTAATCGGAATCAGACATGCCATGTGTTCCTGCCTACTATATCATCTATACACGATTTTGGTATTCGTACAGTTCCCGTTTACGTCTCAAAAAGCAAAATCTAGCTCTTCTCATTGCGCCTTCTTTCCTGTCGTCACCTTCACTGCCGGTGGCGCACTGTACAACCACAACCCCACGAATATAATCCACCCAACAACCGTGACCGCAACGCCCGAGATCCATGGCCATGCGGCGCTGATGACCCAACTGCGTGGCCATTCGTCGTGTGCAAAGTGGCGCACGGTGACTGTTGTCTTGTCCTCGATATTGGAGAGGAAGGGGCGGCGGAACTCGACCAGGAAGTTGAAGATTCCATGCTGATCTGGCAGCTTGAACGTGGTGCTGAAGATGCTAGATGAAGGGTTCGTGCTAGTGCGCTCGAGAGATAGTCGGTGGAAGGGCGAGAGCATAGAGAACTCAAGCTGCACTTCATCCTCGGTGGCGGGGACGAATGGGACGTACTCGTTCCATGACCATTCAGATAACTCAATCGAGTAGGTCTAAACGTAATTAGCATATTACTCTCACATGTGGTACAGAAAATACACTTACCACAGTGTTCTTGACGCGGTAGATCTTGGGGTTTGTCAACGAAGCATTGGGTGTTTTCAACCCCTCTTCGTTGAGGAAATGGGTAACAGACTCCACCTTCAAGACTCCAATCTCATTGAAAGTCCATCCAGAGATCTCCTTGGCAAACGCGTCATTCGCGGCTGCGGCTACCTTACCACCAGCAACTTGGACCTTCCCCTTGAACCACTTATCCTCAAACATCTCTGCTGAGCCCAAGACAGTGAATCTCGCAGAGTTGCGAGCCTGCACCGCGGTCACGAGGGACAGTTGCTGGCCAACCGCGAACGGGTCCTCAACAGCCTCGGCCTCCTCCTTGGGGTTGTATGAGTACGCCGTGCCGGGCGCACGGAGGATGGGTGTCAGGTACGGGCTATCGTTGCCTAGCGTCTGTCCCACGCCGTGGGGGAACGCGATGACCTCGTTTTTGAGCACGCCTCCGAAGAAGTTGCGAACACCAGGGCGCACAGCGCTTGGGCGGGGAACGAGAATGACATCGTGGGATTCAGCGGCCGAGAGGCTATCGTAGTTGAAGTGGTCGACCACTATCGAGTTGCGGTCGGTGGGGAGATGGATGTCAAGCTCCAGGAGTAGTGACACGAGGGCTGATGGTGTCGGGTTGGATGCGGACAGGGTGAGCAGGATGTTGCCCTCGGTATTGATGAACTTCAACAAAGTTTGGGGTGTGAGGTTTGGTCCCAGGCCTATTATAATTAGCACATGGCGGTCCAATGTCGTTCAATGGCTCCTGACCTTTGGACTTGGATGGGAGGATGAGAAGGTGATCATAAGCTCTCTCGCCAAGCTGGAACAGCGCCAAACTATCACTCTTTGGCGATTCGAATGTGATATCAAAGCCCCGACCTATAATCACCCAAAAGTTAGCTATAATCCCGTTGTCTCTGCCAGTTCCATCATCCAGCCGTGCGCTTACCTTTCAGGTCACCAAAGAACTTGGAGTACTTGTCCTTCTCCGCAAGCTCCTCCAATACCACCAGTAATCTGTTACCACTGGTGCTAAGGGCACTGGCAATTCCTAGCAGCCCTAGAATGAGAAAAGATAGTAACACCCTCATTGTCGTCGTTGTCTGGTTGCGCAATCACAGCACCTGCGATCAGTGAGCTTGGGGAAACGTATGCGACTCCCACGCCAAGACCCAGTACCAACAGGGGTACCAGAGCTAAACATTATTGTCACGTGATATCTAGAAATCCCCAAGCTCGGACATTCTTGCGGCTCCGTCAACGTCGTTCGAATAGTTAGGTTGTATTACGACGGCATTCCTCCCCACTGATCCTCTCCAATTAGTCTGCGAACTTCTCAATCCAGGTGTGTATTGTCGAGCTATAGCTACGCCTTCTTTTCCGCATCGCAATTGCTAACCAGACATTACGCAGACACGATGTCGACGCCGCGCTTCTTTTCGCAGCCCCTCAAGTACCTGCACTGGGCTGCCATTCAGAAACCTGCCATCTTCTACTCCATCATCATTGGCAGTATGGGCCCCGTTCTTGTTCTCACAGCGCCGGCGATTAGACACCGCCTGGGCGATGGGCCGAGACCTCCGATCCCCTCGACATATCCTAGTACGTTCCTTCACTCCTTCAATGGGTGCATACGTGTGGTGATGAATGCACAGCGATTGGCGGTTGCAACCTCGTTGAAATTGGAAGAATTGTGTGCTAATTGATTTGGTATAGTTCCCTCGGGTCCAAGGAAACAACTGAGCGGCTACGATGATTAGAGTCTTGGGGTTGTAGATATGGTGTTGGGGAATCCAAAGAGTGGTTGACAAGGGAGCTGTTGTTTGTACATAAGGTTGGGAAAGCATACTTGGTGTGGAATTGAACTATTTCAGTTACGTTTTGCGGCTTCAGAATTGCCCATGCCGAAATAGCTTGCAATGTTTTTGGGACGAAGTGACAGGGCGCTCCACCCGAAATAGTCCACCCGTGGCGATTTCAACAATCATAATGACTACAGATCAGCTACCGTTAGCGTCCCTGGTACTAAATAACTCCGTGTTAAGTTGCGGAGCTATTTGTTCAGTGGTTCATATCGGCCTTAGTGTTTCAATCCACTCTTCAAATATGAGCCCGTGACTGAACAAGCACGTATCTCTAACTTCTTCCTGATATTTCAAGGTATCATTGGTATGTCATACTAGCAGCTATATGACCTCTATCTATATAACTTTGACTCGCTCCGTTATCCAGCATTCTCCAGTGGTCTAGGAGTTTCACACACTCACTCGGGCAAGATACGCGAGGTCGAAGCTATCAGTAGGTGCTAGAAGTTCTGTATGTGGATTGTAGAGGCCATTGATCCATCCGTTGAAGTCGTTGGCGGCAGGCCAAGAGTCGTATTTCTCACTCGAGGTGGCCATATACTGCAGCAGAGCGCCGCATCCGGGATCGTCGTGCACCCAATGTTAACCACAAGCGCGTCACCGCCAGCAAATCCTAATTGCTGATGACTACCGACGGCGAGAAGCTTGTTTCTAGGCGGTTTCATGCCTCTGACGAATTTCCGAGGCCTATATGTTGGATCTTGTACATTTCCAGGGCCCATTCAATCCAACGCAAACTTTTTGCTGCAGTACCAGATGGTATCCGAGAAATCGCCTCTGGACTGAGGCAAAGGGAAAAGGCTATCGAGGCTTTCATAACACGTCAGGATATCTGGAAATCCCTTCTTGAAATCGCTATACAGTGTGTTAGTGTCGGCAGATACTAATGCTCTCTCAAGAACTTACATCGGTCCATCAATTAGGCGTGTTAGATCGTTCCCGATAAGAACAGCTGGCGGGCCCTTCTTTCCAACTTGGTCATATACGATCGGATAGCAGTGGATGGCGTACACCAAAGAGTTTTCGTTGATGAGGTCGAATCCTTCTGGGCTCTGGAGAACTTCAAAGCCAAGTGACTGTAGGAATTCGTTATCGAGGGGAGAAAAGGCGGGGTCCTGTGCTATCACAGGAATATTCCATATCGCTGCCACCTGTCAGTATTGTTCTCCTTAAGCACAGTTATGAAGGTCCCACCTAAACTCTTCCTAATAGTAGCTAACGCAGCCAGCTGCGCCAAACTGGACCGTGAGAAGTCTCCCATTCGCGTTTGAAATGACCCCAGGCCCATAACCACCACGTTCTTGACCTGGCTCTTCCCCTCGTATGGTTGAACGAGCTTTACTAGCTCTTTGCACGCGTCGCTCTCTTCCCACTTTTCCTTCAAGCTCTCGTATTTTGCTGTAATTTCTTCAAGGGTATAAGTCACAACGTCGAAACCCCATTTCTTAATTTTTGCCTTGCTCGCATCAGGCTTGATCGTTCGGCCGCCAACGACGTGGGCCCAGCCGTCCTCGTCTTCAATTATCGCTCGCTTCGTCCTGACAGCCTTTTTGGCGTGCTTTTGTTTCTTCGTCTTTGTATTCGTCATCTTGTTATTTGTATATTTGGCAAAGGAGGATATAGGCCCAGGGAATGCAGTAGACTTCTCACGCTACTCTCAGAATACCTATTAAAATAGAGATTCTCAGTCTATCGTCGTGGTAATTTTTTGGCTGGCAGAAACGGGGGGTCACCGCTTCACCGCCTTCAAATCTCACGTGATAAATTGCCAATCGCGGGGAAAGTGGGATGTATCCACAAAGTTAGTATTGACCTTTACAGTGCCTAGACTGCTTCATCATAGAGATGGATGCATTACTTTTGCTATATTTATCAAGAAGAACAGGTTTTTCATGTGATAATTATTTTCATTTATTAAACTAACTCTTTTGAAGATGCCTCGGACCTAACCATTGCGCCTGGAACCCCCACTAGTATACATCGTCATGGTCCGTGGTCTTCACTATATCCGCCCATTCTTCCAACTCTTTGGCTTGCCTAGCCTGGACGTCGGCGATTACTTTAACTGCATCACTCCCAAGTGCCAACCTCAGAGGAAGTTTCTTCCCTGAAGCACGTCCAGTGAGAGTCAATGCTTCGATGATAACTGCCGCGCCCTTAACCGGATCACCAGGCTGGTTTCTATTGACCTTCACCAGCATGTCCCTAACTGGGTCCATCGTAGGCCTCAAATCGTCAATGATGTTTTTGCTCTGGATCTTGGCGTCTGAGCCAAGGAAGTTCGTGCGGAAATACCCTGGATCGATCATCACGGATTGGATGCCCAGGTGAGCTTCCTCCTGGCGCAGTGCCTCAGTGATTCCAACGAGAGCCATCTTGGATGCGCTGTAATATCCGTACCCAGAATCACTCTGCCATCCGGCAATAGACCCTAAGTTCGCAACGACTCCCTTCTTAGCTGCGCGCATGTATGGCAACACCGCACGAATGACGGCGACATGGCCAAAAACATTGGTGCTGAATTGGGCGCGGATTTCAGCATCACTTGCTTCCTCGACGGCTGCTTCCAGGATGTAGCCAGCGTTGTTGATCAGATAGTCGATCGTGCCATAGGCATCAATGGCCTCTTTAGCGACCTTCTGAATCACGTCGTCAGGGGAGGTGATGTCGAGGGAGAGCGTCAGGGCGCCGAGTTTCTTAAGTTCGCTGAGCTTAGCTGAGTTGCGAGCGGTGGCGACGACTTTATCGCCGCGAGCGAGGGCTTGTCGAGCAATTTGGTCGCCGAAGCCTGACGAACATCCACTGATAAACCAAACAGCCATTGTAAGAGATGAGTGTTTAGCGCTGGTAATTGCAATGAAAGAGCTGGTATTTGCAATGAAAGAGAAATGTATTGAGTATTGAGGTTGTAGTTATGAAATGTATCAGAAGTGAAGCACTTGAAGATGATGCGAGAATGAAATCATTATTGAAGACGAACAGACCTGATTATATATACCTGAGACTTTTGAATAAGGCCCTCGGAGGGAAGCATATCTCCTTGCACCTTGCATTAAGCTCTTAGAACCATCGGCGTTAGCATCGTTATTACATCATCGTACCTTGGGTGAAGTTTGTAGTTTATTCTTTCTCAGCGCCAAAATGTTACTAAGAAATAGACTGACTTACTGCAGACTACTCCTATCACCGATGCATCCATCGGCCATAACTCCGACTAGCTCCACCGAACCGAATTATGGTTAAAACACCAGCCTCGTGAACGAGGCTGGAGGACGTCCCTCCCCTGCACGTGCCCTGGTGCCTTTCGTTCTAGCTATCGTGGCTTAGTCATCCACAGCATCTAGACCGCCGCCTGGCGCATCACAAGGCTGAGAGGATGTCACTGCCCGCCTTCTAGTCCCCACAGATCACAAGGTGCATGTTCCAAACTACGCCACCACACACACTCTCTCATAGCTCGAGAGATAAATGCCTTTCGTCCCTGCCATGATATAGATACAGTCCCTTTTTTGCTCATATATTTCTGCCCAGCTCCCTCCGCCAGCTCCTCTTCGTCACCACCCGAAACGGCTGCCCCGCGATGTCTCAACGAGCGCTGGACCTGTTCGTCCTCACCTACAACTGCGCCCATAACGCTATCGATGTGCCCAGCTTGTCATCTACCCTCTTCAACGCTGTCGACCATGTGCCCGACCTCCTCATCATCTCCCTGCAGGAGATGAGCCCGCTCTCACACGGCCTAATCGGCGGCTCGCTGCTCTCCCCGTTCTTCAGTCGCATATCCGAAGCAGTCGAGATTGCAGCGCGCAAGCTCTCTGGCGACTCTCCCATCGCAGGCAGCAGCGTCAACTCGGAGCCCCGCATCTTTACGAACGTTGCGATCCGAAACATCGGGATGACGGGGATCATGGCGTTCTCGCGCGACGCGGCAGCGATACAAAACCTACAGACTGGAGAGGTCGGGTTGGGCGTCAGCTCTATGGGGAATAAAGGCGGTGTTGGGCTTCGCTTTACATATGCAGATGCGGAGAGTGGGGGCGAGACGGAGCTCACGTTTGTTGCGGCGCATTTAGCGGCTATGGAGTGGGATTGGGAGCGAAGGAACGAGGATTGGAAGAATATCGTTAGACGGTTGGTGTTCACCTCAGCGGATGGGGATGAGGGGAGTAATGGGGCAAGGGCAAGAGTGGGCAGTGAGGAGGCGCCGCTGCTTGGGGCAAACGAGGGCGCCAATGGGATATACAAGCCAACGAGTCACTTGTTCGTCGCGGGAGATCTGAATTATCGCACGAGCGACACCAAACCGGGGCCAAACGATCACGAAGACTCGTTTCCGCAACCGCATGACTCCGTGGAGAGTTCGCGACACTATTCCCACCTGTTCAAGCACGACCAGCTCACTCGGGAGCGATTAGCTGGCAGGACCTTCCAGGGTCTTAGCGAGGCGCCTATCACCTTTCCTCCAACGTACAAGTTTGACGCGGGCCCATACTTGACAGCAGACGAGGATACGAAGGCGTGGGCTTGGGCATCGCATCGTTGGCCTAGCTGGACAGACCGAGTTCTATTCCTCGAGGCACCGAAATGGATGGAGCGGAAAGATCACAATGCAAAGATCGAAGTAAAGAAATATGAGCCTCTACCACTGTTCAAAACCAGCGATCATCGCGCTGTACTTCTGAGCGTCAAGGTGCCTTTGGTGGGTATTCCAGAGCCAGATGAGGATGAAGACGCAGCTAGCTCGGATCCGCGCATCAACCCGCCGTTTGAGATCGATCCGGACTGGAGCACGGCTCGGGCGATAGCAAGGAAGGAAGAACTGGTTGTAGGCATCACCGGCTACCTTACTGGAACGTGGGAGGGCCGGTGTATCATTGGCGGGACCATTGCTGCGTTGTTGGGCGGGTATTTCTTATTTCTCGCTGCGTTTGGACAGTAATTATCTTATAGCGTAGAGGTGAAGATTCACGATCGGGGATGGTAATGAGGTATAGGTAATGTGCCAAGAAGATTGTTGACGGTGGTTGCTGGTATATTCTAGATGAGGGATACCACTCAGTTTTTTGCCAATGGCGAAAGTACATATAGGGGCTCAGTGGTATTAGCCATTGCAGTCCGTTGATATTATACAGTGTTTATTATATTCCGATAACAATCGAATGTTGTCGATATAGCCTTTCAAGCGTTTCTGGTGACTGATCCGGAGATCCTTCCATATCGCCCAGCCGCGAAATCTGGGTGGTTTCAGGGGCCGCTTGTAACGTTTGACGGAAAATCACGAGTCCTCTTTGCTGCATGTCCGTTCGTAAATACCCTCTATTTATTTTTAACCATGTACTACGTTATTCTTACATTAACCTTCCACCCTATGAACTCAGCCACCTCAAGTCAATCTGCTTCCTCCTCACCATCGGCGCCACAAACCCAACCCCAACCGCCAACCCCACAACCGTGCTCACAAGCGCCACCTTATTAAATCCCGCTCCCAACACATCAAACGACAAACTCGGCATAACCCGCGTCCCAAACACATCAACCCCATACGCAAACACAACGCTCGTGCTCTCCAGCAGCGCCGGCGCAACAATCACACCCCGCACCCCAATGACCTCGCGCTGGTGCGTCAGCACGCCGCGAGGATCAAAGTCCAGCTGCGGCACGTACGGCATCAGACCCTCTTCGGCTGCGGCGGCCGCGGCGGCCTTGTTGCTTACGTCGATTGGGCGGCGCGCATCGAGGAGGTTGCGGGGGAGCCCGATGATGGAGTTGGAGCGCGGCAGTGTGGCCAGGATCTGGCGCGATGTGATGCCCTGGCGCGTCTGGGTGACGGTCATGTGGGTGATGGGCTCGGGGATGATGTAGGCCTGCGAGATGACGTGGGGGAGGGTGAAGCCCTCTGGCGACTCGGCGGGGTGGAGGCTGGAGAAGTTGGCGGCGGAGCCGAGGGGCCCGCGGTCGTTGGTTAGTTGCGATTCGTAGAGCTCGGCGATGAGGAGCTGGTAACCTTGTGCTTCGGGGAGAGCGGACTCGGCAGTAGACGCACTTGGAGAAGCGAAGAAGGAGTAGGCGAACCAGTTCTCGCTCAAGGTGGCGGTGATGGGCTGTGCAGTATCCACGTTGGAGTGTTTGGTGGAGTAGAGGATCGTTCCGGATATCGAGTCAAGGAGGTAGAACGATGCGGTCGATTGCGCCTCTGCCACTGTGCTGATCAGGATGATGTTTGGGTTCAGGTATTTGTACAGCACGCTGCGGTCTGCGAGAGCACGCCCGATGGAGGCGACAGGATCGTGCGCGGGTCTTGCATTGACAGAGATGATTTTTTCACCAGCGACAGGCTTGAATGTCCAGGTTACGGTCGAGATTGCGTTGTCTCCATTGATGTTGAACTGGACGCCCTTGACCTCGCCATTTGCGCCGCGGACAACAAGAGAGTCCTTTGGTGCATAATCCTTGGGGATTGGTGGAGAGCGGCCCCCAGGACCAACTGGGAGAAGCCACTTTCCTGACGGGCTGTCCACCAGGGCGGTGCTTTGAATATGCGATTGTTCGATAGGCGCTAATATCTCAACGGTAACTCCATCGGTGGTTTTGATAATGATATACTCGCCCCTGCTTCCCATAATCTTTGCAACGCCCTTTTGGTTATCAACATAGATGCCCTTCACATCCCATTTCTCTCCTGCAGGGATCTCAAAGGCCTGGTGCGACCAGACGATAGCTCCCTTAGCCGCGGTATCAAGGCAGTACACGCGTCCGCGTTCAGTTGCAACAATCACGAGCTTGCGGAATCCGAAGCCGTCCCTCGCCAACAAGCTTGTGGATACAGGGCTGGCATCTCCAGGAAGGAGACTGGCGAGTACTCGCTTCGGCAGCTGTTGCAAATGTCCAGGCAGATACTGAAGCTCGCCGATATGGCGAGCGAGTCTGTGGAAATAGGCTTGGAGCGGGTTGCTGTGCGCCTCCACGTCGAGCGCCTCGGCCAGACTTTCCTCCTCTGGAATCTCTGCAAAGGCAGCGGCGACAGATCCAGAAAGCCCTTCAGCGCGCTTCCAGTCCGGCACTCCGTTGCGGATCATAATCCAGTTTTGGTTGGTGGTCAGGACGGCCGAGCGGACAGCGTAGGTATCGGCAGTCTTGCTGACAACCTCAGCAACACCATAGGAAGCTCTGCCAGCACCGGGCTCGGCCGCCAACGGGAACTTTTGGAGCACTCCATGAGAGTTCGAGGACAGGATCGTAACCTCGTCGTCCGTAATGCGAGTGAAGAAGACGTTCGCGTCCCTAGAGCTTGTCGCAAACGAACCAGGACCAGCAAGCTTGGGAAGGTGATACCCCTCGCTCACAGTTGCAGCCGCGATATCCACATGGTACACATCAGCCCAATGGCTCGTCGCAGTCTGGCTGTGAACCAAGAAATGGGGCTTGGACTGGATCAGATGCGGCGCATGAACGACGACCTTTGTCAGTTCCTCCGCATTTTTGCTCAACGCGAGACTGTGCACGGCCTGTGTCCCCAGAATATTGACCTTCAGGGTCTTGAGGCCACGATCAGCCCATGCCACAATCGGCGCGGCAACATTCGCACCAACGAAGAGCACATCCTCGCGGGCATGCACATCCGCCTTGCTCGACAATGTATGCTCGTTCACCTTCTTCCCAGTAACCGGATCCAAGCTGGTGACCTTAATGTTGTACCCGCCCCATGCTCCATGCAGGCTGACCACGAACACGCTCTTAGTATCCGTGCTAACCTGCACAGGCACCTCCCCCTTCTCGCCCTCAACCTCCCACTTCACCGCCCCCGTATTCCCATCCAGCCGTCTCACCACGCTGCCCTTCTCGCCCTCAAACAGCACAAGCGCATCCTTCTCCTCGCCCTCCGTGCCCAGGACCTCAACATCCCTCGCCGTGCCCTCAAACTCATTCCCCCACACCTCTCTCCCCGTAACCGCATCCCACGAATTCACATTCCCGCCCAGCGCACTGAGCACCCTATTCTCAGCCTCCACGCCGCGGAGGTGTCCCTCGATACCCTCACCCACTTCGGACTCGATCGTACGGTTCGCCTGCGCGGCCAGGAACTGGCGCCACACGAGCGCGCCGGTGCCGGGGTTAACGGCGCCGAGCACGCCCAGGTCGCTGAGAGTGTAGAGAAGGGACGCGGACTTGGGGTCGGCGTGGGGGCGGTGGAAGAAGGTCGTGCTAGGGAGGGGGAGGCCCAGGAGCGCATATTGGTAGTCGGTGGTGTAGGCTTCATCGGCGAAGACGGCGGTGGTTGGGGGGAGGAGAGAGAGCGCGAGGGACAGTAGTCCCATTGGTAATGAGGCGCGCATTTCGATGGTTGGTGAGGCGTGCTGCCTCTGCTTGGTTGGAGAGCTTGGGGAGCTTGGGGGTTAGCTGTGCATTGGGGATGATGTCGTGTGGGTACGGTGGCCGAGAGGTGACGTTAGTGTTGTAACAGGGGTGTCATATGCTTATAGGAGAGCAAAGTATGGAAATCGGGAGAAGTGGCTCCAACGACGTGTAATTAAATACATACGGTTTAAATGGCAGGTTGATGTTATATCGTGATGGACAAATCTAGTTTAGTCATCTTGGATTTCTAAGAAAATGAAGTGTGTTCATAGTCTCTATTGTATCTGCCACGCAGTATATTATAAATTTGGTATAATCTCTCTCTACCCACGACCATGTAAATAAAGATTTATATAACGAAGAAGAAACCATCATCCATTTCCTATCTAGTCACCAGATATAAACCGCCTCCCCCTCATTCTGCATCATGAAGGCAACCAAAAGCCTCTATAGTCAAAAAATTACCTGCCTCCCCACCCCAGATCGGTAAAACACGAACTAAACGCCGTGGTATCTACATATATGAATCCCTCGTGACATGATATCTGCGTAAACGCGTCCTTTTCTCATCATCGCATGGTCTTTGCATCGCGACTATTTGTTGCATTCCTCCTCCTTTAGATATTTCGAAGAAGACAGGCATTACTCCCTCTGCCCTTCGTTAAGCACCAGTTCCACAACCAGTTGGCAGTTCGCCATCTCCGGATGCGCCATCGCCACCTTCAGCGACCTCCTCGCCATTGAGCTCGCGCCCTGCACCCCATAATCCAGACACCTGACGTCCTTGCCCGCGATAATCTGTCTCAGACGGCCGTTCTCCGCGTTCCGCACCTCGACGAAGTCGGTGTCGAAGAGGATAAGGTACGCGCCGTACATGGCGGCCGACTTGGCCTTGCCGACGAATTCGAGGACGACGCTGCGCGAGACCTCGCCGTGCTTGTCGACGTAGACTCCGCAGTCCTCGTAGCAGAGCAGGAACTCGGCGTCGGATAGGCGGAACATGCCCAGCGGCTTCTGGTCTTTGAGACGGTCGGAGATGGACGTGATGTTGGGCTGCTTGGGATCGGGGATGCTCATCGTGATCTTCTTGTCCAGCGTGAGAAGCTCGAACCCCTTTGCTGTGCAGACGGCGATATAGGAGTGGAAGAGAGTAATGCCGAAGCAGTCAACGGGGATATAGAATTCGTCGAACTCGCGGAAGAACTCAGTTGTGCCGCCACCCATCTTGGATCGCCCAAAGAGTTTCGATTTTTTCTCAGAAGATTTCTGGAAGACAGGCTCTAACACCTTGAATGTGGACGATGAAAGGTTGGAGAGACTTCCGCGCCCCCTGTAGAAGACGAGAGTGCGGTCTTTCATCCGTGCCGTGGCAAAAAAGGTGACCTCACGGGAGCCGGAGATCTTCTGCGGAGCGCGGCGTGCCGAGTCATGTTGCGGCGCTGGGAAGTTGGAGACGGGGACGACGGAATCGAGGTGATAGGCAATAAGAGCTTTATCGGATATGACGAGGCAAATAGAGAAATCCTCGAGGATTGCTATTTGGGTAATACGACTTGACTGTATGGACTGTGGAAGTAATTAGTATGTTATCCCGACTAGTAGATGGGTAGAGATCAACTTACTCTTGTCCATCCTCGGGGGTTGTTGACCTCCGATATGTAGACTCCGTAATCCGTTCCAATAGCAATCATTGATTTGCCGTACATGGCAAATGCAGTCGCGCAATTGACTTGCGCTCGGCAGACCGGGGACTGTCTTGCATGGCCATACTCTCGCTCGATATCTTTTATTGCCCTGTCCAACGGCGTTCCGACGACTGGGATTCCAGTGCTTCTTCCACCAGCCTGTGTTGGATCTATCGCGAATGCAGTGTCGGCCAGAACCTTTAACCGGAAAGGCTCCGCATTTTGAGAAAAGAGCGATGCAGCATGACGTTCCTTGGCCAACATAATTTTCTCACACCACTCCTGCCGATTCTGTGCGCTGGGTGCATACAAGGTATACACTTCCTGGGACCCGAGATGCTTGATTCGGAATGGGAACATGGATCGTGCATCACCTTCAGCGGTTGTGTTAGAAGAAACTTTCGATATCGAACTCAATGAGGTGCTAGTTGACGCATGGTCTAACAGAGGGCGGTCCGATGCTGTAGATGCCCGGGAAATTCTTGAGTCCGACGTTGAAGGAGCCGATCTCGTGACTGTCGTAACACCACCCAAACTCTTAGATTTAACGACTGCTTCATCGTTTGCGCTTTCTAGCACGAGAAGTTGCATCGGTATTGGCTAATAAAAAGTTAGAATTGGATAAGATGAGGGGTGATTGTTTTCTTACCTCTCTCGAAACATCGTAAACCTCTTTGTTTTTATTGCCAGCACTATCGCGTTGAATGACAGCCTTAGCTAGCACGAGGTAATGATCGAATAGAATGGCACGGGTTTCAAGCCAGTTGAAGCGACTGGAACCAGGCCGTTGCAGATCTCCTTGTAGGATGAGTTGTCGGCCAAGATGATCCAAGTGAAGTTCAACACGCCTAAATCCGGGGCGCATGAATAACTTCGTCTGCAATTCTTGCATCTGGATCTTCTTATTCTCTTCATTGACCTTCTCATCACAGGCAAGAGTCATTTTATCTACTTCTGTGATGGCAATAACGAGGTTGGCCTTCTCCTCGCTGTCAACATATGTATGCTTGAGAACTTCTTTTAGTAGCAAAGTATACTGCTGAAGTCGCTTCAGCGGCGCAAAGAGATAGGTATCCCACCCAAGACGGTCAGATACTTTGTTGCTCTGTGCTTGGTCGAGGAACTGGCGGAAAAGTATATTCTTTTCCATCTCTCTCCGGACCAAATACGTGGCATTTGGATAGCTCGCAGCATAATCTAAATATACCTGGCTGGCTCGTCGGGTCCACTCACGGAAGATGCTACTAAAGCCTGTAACCCAGGGGCCTTCTTCTTGTTGGCGGTACTTGAGCTGTGCCAGCAAATGGTTCATGTTGACGTTCTTGACAGCCTCTGCTCTACCAAAGACCTGTTGGATGAACCGAGGAAGTTTGGCTTGGCCGATAATTGGCGGCTGCCAGGCTTGAAGTTCATCTCTATAAATCGTCCGCAAGACATCCAATTGGACCATGAATTTATCCTCGGACATGATGATTTCATGAAGATTGTTCTGCCGGAGCACCTCCTTGCTATCTGCCGCGTCAATTTGCGCCTTGGTGAGCTTGAAGAACTCATGCCAGGGTTCGGCTCGTTTAGCAGGTGCCATTTTTTGCGCATTGAGGTTGATCTTTTTCAGGGTCCGATGACAATGGTGAGAGTAGCAGCGGCCGTGTATCTCGTGCTCGTGAACCTTTGGAGAGTAGCAGCCAGAGCCGCTCATCTGCCAGAGAACTCCAGATATCTCCCCAGGGCCAAACTTGACCCATTCCTCGTCTTCTACCAACACGCTGGCCTGCAGCATGTCGTTCACGACTACGGCACTTATCACTTCTGCATCAGCAGTGTTCATCGTAGGCACTTTGTGCGTGAATAGGGCAACGAGCAAGTCTTGAATGGACTTCACTCGCAGGTCCGCTTCTCCATCCCCTGACTCTCCGCAATACATTTCCCGAATCCAGTCGGCAATGCCGCTCAACGCCCAAGGCTCCGCACACTTTTTGTAGTCGGACGACCTGAGATTTTCGGGCGTAGCCTTCTTCCGTCGACCGGGTGGGAGTGCTGGTAGGTCAAGAGGCACTGTAGATTGCGGCGTTCCGGCATCGAATCCATCGAGAGCCGGTCCATGGCCTCTTAGAGCGCGCTGCCTGGCTTGGCGCTCTTCAGCATCTGTCCTCGAGCGCATAGGAGGAACAACGAGAGGGGTGCTACTATGGCTTGTTAACGATGCCGATCTGGGTACAAACTGGCCTCCTGGGTTGAGAAGATCCTGGGTTGCATACGATTCGGGGCCATCCGGAGGGTACATCTGTGATATCCTCTGTGGGTCCTGTTGCAGATTTGGTGGATTACGGTATGATCCAGCAGGTAGTAATTGCGGCGTCCTGTTTTCACTCAAAGGCGGAACCGCTGGCAAGGGCCGATTGTAGACGGATGCTGGTGCCATGCCGGGATGGAAGGGGATATCTGCATACTCCTCCCTCGACGGACTGTCGCTGCCCGATCTTCCACTCAGACGTGAATCGCCTGTCATACGAGATCCAAGTGACGATCCCTCATCACCCTCGTCAAAACTAAGCCGATGCGCTTGTAGGTTTGGATGTTCTGCCACTGGTTCGTGAGGAGGGAATGGATGGTGAATATCGTCACTAGGTATAGGGTGGTAAGTCAGACCTCCAAGTCCTGATGCTGTTACGGGCGCGTGCCCTTCCCGTCCACGCATGTCAGAGGGAGTCGGCAGAGGGCGGCTTTCGTCTTGCATCTCATCCCGAGCTGCAATATCGTTTCTATGCGCCATCGGTACATCAAGACCCCCACCAAGCATGCCGAGATCCATTCCCATAGCATAATCGCTGTCGCTGCTGGCATCCTGAGATGTATCCTGAGGCTTTTGTTGGGGATAAAGCCCAAAAGCTCCAATGCTACTTCTGTTGGCATCTTCCTCGTTGGCTATTCTTAATGCCTCAACCCCGGAAGCAGCTTCCGCCTCATCACTGTCGTCGAATATGTACATCTGTTCGGGATTCTGGCCAGCTGTTGGTGTTCGCATATCAGCACCTAAACCATTGCTTCCCGGAAGGTCACCAAATTCGTTGTCAAGTAGATCTCCACTCATTGGGGCATGCGGCTGGCTTATTTGAGGCCTGTTAACAACATTCGCCCCAACAGCAGCCTCAATCTCTTGGAACATTAGCTCTTGTGCCCTGGCTTCGGCAGACAGCCTATCCTGATCGTCATCGTATGGGTATGTGTCCTCGATGACAGGGGCAGTTGGGAGTGCGCGACCAGTTGGATGGCGTCGAAGCTGACTTATGTTTTGCACATCATGCTCCACCGAGACTGGCCGGGGCGGGTTACTGTTGCTCGAGGGGCGGCTGGGTCTACCTCCATACGCATCGGAACTGAATTCATCATATGCAGCCGAGTATGATGGGCCCATAGGCATTTGCGTAACCGCTGGGTATGCTGATGGATTGCTCTGCGCTCTATAATCATTAGTAGACCCGTATGTAGCCCCATTGGTAGTGTACGGCGCCGTCGCTGGCGCAGCAGAGTATTGGACCGGTTTGGGCGGGAGAGGTGCAGGTAGCGACGGGATATATGAAGGCTCATAGGAGGGCTCATAGGAGGGCTCATATGCAGGTTGAGTAGGTACTCGGTTGGGGAGTTGTGGCGCAGCAGAATATTGCTGCGACTGAGGAATTTGGGGAGACCAATATGGGCTTGCTTGTTGATTCTGCGCGAGAGCCGGACTTGCAAATGTTTGGCTGTGCTGTGGCATAGGAGACGTCCCATAACTCGGTCCTTGCATATAAGGGGACTGCGCGGGTGGTCGCGGCGGCACCGGGGGTTGTTGTGGCTGGTATGCGGCTGGGACATAAGGCTGGTGGTGCGAGGAAACACTTTGACTGCTGTATAACTGAGGATTATAATTAGGCGCCTGCGCATGCGCTTGACTCTGCGACTGTGTCCGTGGAAAGTGCTGTGGATTGTATGCTGACGGTGTACTCGGGGTTTGTGGCACTCCGCCCGCGTACATCTGGTGTGTATACTGGGAAGGTTGTGGGCTGTATTGTGGTCGCTCTGGGGATCGATGGCCCCTGCCAGATCCGTCTAGATATAGTTCATCTTGGCCTCCTCCAGATGCTCTCTGGCTCCCATAATGGTTTTGTTGCGCGTACGCGTTTGGCTGCGCCTGCGGCTGCCGGGTGCCATTCGTGTTGTCGAAGAACTGGGCATCATCGCCGTTGTCGAAACTTGACTGTCGCTGCAGGCCAAGGCCGACATTCTGAGCTGGCTGCTGGCCTCCATATTGTTGCGGAGGGACGTGGCCATATCTATGCTGGCCGTTTTGGCGGAAAGACATTGTGGTAGGGCTTAGTTTCGAGGTATGCGGGGTTTCGTGACCATCGACGCTGCCGGCCTCTCCATCGGCTTGCTGCACAATGAGCAGTTACTTCAAACTGTAGTCGTGAAAACGTCCATTAATGTTCTGGTAGTCGTTGTGATCTCTGTGGGCGCAATGACGACAAAGGGTCTATCCCGAGGTGTCGCGCGACGTCGTTGAGCCTCAGCTATGCGACAGCGGGACCACTCGGACTGAAAGCACGACAACAAGGTGCTGAGTTTCTCGCAAATGTGCAAATGGCCTGCTGAAAACGAGAGAACAATTCAAGCCACTATGTGTTGCTCTAACAAGCCTAAAGCACCTTTGAAGAGACGTTGTGATTCTCTAACGGCTCCTTTCACACAATTGAACTTGATCTGCGAAGCTGATGTTGCGCTGACCGGGGGTGATAACGTGGCCAATGGTCTTCAACCACGGAAAGATGTGTGGCGGTGCGTAAGGCTCTCCCCCCACTATTCCTTCCTACGAGTGCTACGGAGTACATACATCGAACACCGCCACAAATGTCGAACACCGCCACAATGAAGTACAGAATGTACTCTTTTATGAGCACGTTCTTGCTTTCTGACGCTGGGAATTAATAGAAGACAAAAGAATGTATAGATATTAACTTGTCGGCAGGCATCTTTGGCATCCTTTGGCCGTATAAAAAGCACCCGTCACTTCACACGAACCTGTCGAACTTGAGCTTGTAGCAAGGTATAGTACATGTAATACGGGGTCCAACAGGCCAAGAATCGATACGAGCACCATTCGACATAGCCAAGGTGAGAGACAGCAGGATGTTTATTTGGTCTAAGTCAGATCGATCGATGCTCATGCATGGCATCTCAGAGCCTATTCTTGTACAGTATTGAGACAGTTCCAACGCCAACGCCAACATCACCACAGGTCTGTCCAGCCTTCCACTCTTGTTGAATCCCTCTTTACCCATAAACGCCAGCCGACCACCCGGTATCCCGCTATTCCGAATACTTTTCATAGTCTCAAGGATCACAGAAGTATGTAAACTCGTCGTCACTGGTAACCACCTGCGCCTGGCCACTCGCCGATGAGCCGAAGCTCGTCACCGTCGCCTTATCCTGTGCCGACTTGCAGGTGTCTCGTTGTTTATCGCAGTCACTCACTTTTAGGCCGTTGCTCTGATCGTTGTCGTTGGCGATCTTTGCACATGCATTTTTCTGGTCATCGCAGCTGCGGCTGGCAGCTGACTTGAAGTCGGTCTGGAGCATTTGTTAGGAGATGTGAAGAGTGGAAGGATTGGCCGGCTTTCATACAAATGTATCACCGCCAACTTGAAAAGGTCGGTCCGGGTCATCAGTGTTCGTTATGGGTTCGGCAGCAGCGCCTCCCAGTGCGTCGGTGAAGGTCTGTATCTGTATATCAACTTCCATTGCACTGTTGGCCCGACTGTTTTCTCAGTCCTATCTGCAATTCCCCTCTGGCAGAGAAGCGTACCTGCAGGTTCGTGGTCTGTCGCGGTACCAACACATGTCCAAATTCATGTCTTAAATCCATGTCCACATGGCTCCAGGCCGTTGCTTCCACAGCAAGGACGAATACGGCGATATACTGCACCTGGCGTAACATCGTGCGAAGGCAACAAAATAGAGATTTGAGCGGTATAACAGGAACGGAAAACAAGAAGCAAAAGATGTCAAAGAACGGATTATCTGAAGATACTCAACCTACAATAAGATCACCAGCTTGGTGGCGGCGTGGAATCGAGTTGAGGAATCCAGCGTCTGAAACTTGTATGACACGCGAAGGCTTGCCTCCAAGGCTTGACAAGACTGTGGCGCCCTCCCACTGAAGACATCGTCATTGGACTGTGGCTGTGCCCTGGAACCGCCGGAAAGGTTAACCTCCATCACAGAGTCCTTGCGCGCTCTTCTGGCATCATCGGGCCTTCGCAGACCCGTGCGGTTTCAGCCCTTCCGAGCGACAAGCCAATTGCCGTTGTAGGCAGCTCCATCAGACACTTCGTGTCGGAGATAGAACATAGCGGCTGAGCATTAGCTCCCGTACGCCAGCTGGCATCCGCATCCATCCCATTATTTTCTCCAGGCCGCACATATATGATCCTATAGGGCGATACGTCAGATCACTATAACCGGTATATCTTGCTTGTATATATGCTTGAAAAGTATGCTGATCTTTATCATATTGATATTCAGAGATCGCACAAGAGCAAGAGGGGCTTCGTATTCCCACTGTTGCATAAATAGAACAGTTAGTGATTGGCCCCGAGAAGCCTTTCCCGCCCGCCGCTTTTCCTAGAATGGCATAAATTCTGCCGCATCTTTTTTCACGTAAGACCCCCCTTGGCCCAATTTTGCCCTGATTAAGAAATAATTTGTGCCTATTGGTGCCTGTGGGTGCCTGTGGGTGCCTGAGTCTCCAGGTTGTCCAAACGTTGGCTTCTCCCTGTTCCCACTCCAACGCCGTTATGTGCTCAGGTACCTTTGTACCCATCTCCACCCAATGACCCATGCTGTTTGGAATACGAATCTCACTCACCCGACCACGAATCTTTCATGTCCCCTAAGTAAGCCCTGAACTCTGGTGGCATCAACAAAACACCATCACTTCTCACCATCACCTTCTTTTCTTCCATTCTCTATAGGCTTCACTAGCCATTAAGTGACTTCAAATCTTTATTTCATCCTTCTTTTGAACCGTGCACGAGAAGTTTGACCTTTCTTCAGTCTTCAGCGTGCGAATACACACAAACTTCAGTGGCACTCGGGATATTCGTTGCCTTCTGTGCACTCGACCCTCAACGACAACGACGGAGATAGACTCCAGCCATCGACACAACAGCACACAAGAATTCCCATTACACGGAACACCATGCTCTCTTCTCTACAGCCGGCGAGGTTATCGCTCCTCGCCCTGTTGCTCGCTTCTTTCGTTTTGTCAGACGACGCACATCGCATCTCTTCGGTCCAAAAGGCCCAGGGACCACACGCAGCCGCCAGGAACAATGTAGTAAATGTATTATCTATTCGACAAGACACCTCTGGCGGTCTGGCCGACTTGCTCCCAAGCACAGGAACCTCCGACTCCGTGCCAACTTCGTCCGATACTACCCCAACGTCTACAAGCGATTCCCAGTCAGAGTCGTCGACGGAAGCTCCAACCACAGCCACATCGAACGAACCGACGTCTACTCCCACTAGTGATACTGGGGCGTCGACGACCCCTTCAAGCACGCCCAGTTCTACAGAAGATTCGTCGAAGACAACGGCTGACTCTACCGAACCAACCCAGTCATCGCAGACTACTACATCAAACCCCACCACCACCTCCGCCCCTCCCCGGAGCACCATCACGTCGAAGATCACGACCGTGGCCGATGTAACAAGCGATGGCAAAACCTATCAAACCACCCTCGTCGCTACGTCCCTGATCCCAACCAACACGGCCTCACCAATCGACGACACCCCAGAGAAAGAATCTGGCATGAGCACCAAGACACGCAACACAGTCATCGGTGTCGTGGTTGGAGTCGGCGGTGCCATCTTCCTGGCTCTCGTCTTCATCGTGTTCTGGAAGTTCTGGGGCCGTAGACGATCCGCACGCAGGGCCCAGGAGGACGACGCTCTCATGATGACATCTCCGGGCGAGAAGCCCGATACTGCCTCGACCTCGAACCCCTTCCAGAGCACGCTGGAGAGCTACCACGCTCCTCAGCGCCCTGTCAATGCTTCATCGAACTTTTAGACGCGCGGCGGCGAGAGAGACTGGAGGGAATTTGCATGGCGCTGGTGTTTAGATGGGCTTGATTACTTTCCTTTTACCTGGATAAAGAGCGAGGCCGCGTGCCTCTTCAAATACGGAGATTGTCAGGCTGCGCGTGCTAGGGGAGCGAGGTCGTTGTAATACCATGGCGATTTGCCGTACTTGGTGCGCGAGAGGAGAGAAGGAACTTTAGCCATTTTGGCCCATACTGATTGGACTTCATTTTGTTTTCTTTACACTCATTGCAGCTTTGCACGAAAAGCGTGGATTGGACACGGACTACAACAGTCAACAGCGGTTTGTACAAACAGGCAGGCGAGAATATATGGCGCGCCGGGGTCGATTTGTGCATCTTGAGAGATATAGAAGTGACGGGTAGTCGCTGCTTGCTGGGATTCTCTGCCGGCTTGCTAGTTAGTAATATCAGAGACATGACTACTTTATTTTATGCTTGTACGGTGAATTTTGAGGCTCTGCTCGTGTCCAAACATCGAAAATGTCATCTGTGCACTCGCCTGCCGTCTAATTTCAATCTCTTCATCTCTTCATGCTTGCCAATCTCCACAATACCAATCCAACAGTCACGTGTTTTATGTGCGAAATTGTGTTAACCCCTGACAACTGGGTGCTAGCAGCAACCCCCCATCCGTTTCCGGACTAGCTGCGGTACCTGCCTGTGACTGCCCTTATCGTTCGAGTCCCTACTGGAAACATTGAAAACTGTAGGTCACGATATTTCAAATGCCCTCAACAGTTTACTCGGGTTGACAATAATCTTCTCTATAACCATCCATCCCTATAATTATATAATAAAGAATAATCGTAAATAACTAAATAACCTGACACAACAAGAAAATACACATGTGAGCCGCTTTAACACGGGCTGATCGCCAAGAAAAGCTCGCCATTCCACAGAAATTTCGCCAATTTCTCTCAAGTTAGGTATTTTAACACATGGTCCGCATGTAGAAAGTACTGTAATGTACGGACGGTAGTACTTGTAGTACTTGTAGTACATCGTCGTTTGTACTAGTCTAATCGCGACCTCCGAACAAGATTATCCCAAAAATAAGCATAGTGTGGCCACCCACACCCACCACCACCTCAATCAATCTTTCTTCGCTCGTTCCCTTACCTCACCCCATATCGTCGTCACGGTTCGGATTCATAATTATTCGTTACTTTGTTCAACTCCTGCTTTCTCCCCGAGAAGGCTTCCACACTCGTTTTTGACCCCAGCGCCAGAGATCAGTCAACAACTGCGCGCCTGCTGTCTCCTGATAGATCCCCTATGTCGCCGTGATACGCCACAACTAGACTGTGACACCGTCTCCCGAACCACCGATTGCATTTGACGGCGATGGCTTCTAGGCGCTTTGGGCTCTTTACTGGGCTTGTCTTGCTCCTTGCCATCTGGGTGCTGGCCGTTGGACTACGTGCTACGGTATGCTCTTCACCACCGCGTTCCCTTGCGTCTCCGGTCGTCCCTGAAGACTTCTTCTAAAGCGATCGGGACCGCCGACGATGGCATATTGAGCGCTGCTAACTCCTCACCTCACAGGGCCATTTCCCAAATGTCGTATCGCAATGGAACCACGATGACCACTACCCTCCCCCAACAACAGCCTCGATCAGCGCTGCCGACAATCTAGCCTCGCAACTCGCCGCGGTCGCAGCCGAAAAAGATGCGCTGAAGGCGCGGGAAGCCAAGATCGCAGAGCAGGAAAAGACCCTCAAGAAGGAGCAGAAAGCATTGAAGGATGATAAGGCTAAGCTCCGCGGTGACCGGCCCAAGTCGCTCATCTCATACGTCTACACCGAGTCTCCAACCAACCGCCGCAACCTCGAGTTCTTCATCAAGCACGGCCTGTACGCCGGCGCTGATTTTGTCTTCAGCTTTAACGGTGACACTGATGCCGAGACCATCCTCCCCGTCTACGAGACGTCGCCGTGGTACGATCCTAAGATTACGAACATCGAGGTCCTGAAGCGCGATAACAAGTGCTTCGATATGGGAGCGCACGGAGAGGCGCTGCTCCGCGAGTGGAACGACTTGGGCACTAAGCTCAGCCCCATGGGCGGGCGTGACCGCGGTGGACGCAAGTTCTGGGAGGGATATGAGAGGTTCATGCTGATGAACGCGAGTGTTCGTGGCCCGTTCATGCCGATCTGGAGTAAAGACTGCTGGAGCGAGGCGTTCTGGGGCATGCTCACAGATAAGAAGAAGGTATGTGTCTCACCCCACAGGCTTTAATCAGTCAGCTATAGTCATGACATGTGTGCTAACACGATATAGTTGGCTGGCATGAGCTACAACTGCCACGGCGGCAAAGGCCACGTGCAATCCATGGTCTGGGCACTCGACCGCGTCGGCATCGAGATCCTCATGAAGCCCGAAGCTGAAGGCGGCATCGGCTACTGGTGCCCCTACGACATGGTCAACGCGATCGGAGGCGAGATCCGGTCGACACCATCTATCATAAACGCTGGTTACCAGGTCGAGGCGCTTAACCTCGTGTACCACTCGCACGACGGCGAGGACCACAACAAGGACGGCAAGAAGGATAACAGCCCCAAGGGCTACATCGACGGCTGCACCGACGATGACTTCTTCCACGACAACTACTACTACGGCTTCAACATCCACCCCTACGAGACCATCTTCATGAAGGCCGCCAGGAACATGCAGGATGTCCTCATTGGCAACTTCACCGAGTGGACGGATGGCAGCGGATACAGCTCCTACGAGGCCTGCGCTGTAAGATGAAATTTACGCAGTGCCAGAACAACGGGGAGAATGAACGAACGACCAAGATATTGAAAAGAGAAAATTTAAGAATAACAAGAACGTGCCGGCGGCGGGGTGCGGGG
>JPKC01003661.1:0-45840 GCA_000750925.1 Pseudogymnoascus sp. VKM F-4518 (FW-2643)
GGGGGGGATCTTTCTCGTGCTATTTTCCCGTGGTTATGTTTTGTTGTTGTCGGTGTTTTTTTGATCTGTTGTTTTTGTGTTGTGCTTTGCTTGCTAGCTGCCTTTGCGTAGTTTTTTTTTGGATCTGTTAGTTGTGGGGTAATCTATGGAAGGGGGGTGATTGATTGCTTGATTACTTGAGTGATTGGTATATACCTCTTATTATCGTGTGGATGGGGCGGGAGGATGTGAGGAAGGGTGGAGGATGTGGTGGTTCCATTGAGAACAATACGGGCAGGATGGATGGCTTGTTGAAGGGTGAGGGAGGAAGGGGTAGGGGCAGACAGATTATTGTATGGATTATTATGGGTTATATGGGTATGGACGGATAGGGAATATTGAAACCGTTCCAAATGACTTCTCCTTGTCACCTTTTCATTGTGGTGAATCTCTTGTCTTCCCCGTTCCTGGATATCTAGATGGGGGGTGGGTGGGTGTATATATACCATCCCGCGGTTTCCTTATCCCCCACCTACCCACCAGCCACCAGCCCTATATCCCATCCCCCTGCCCCCATCTCTTCTCAACTACCAGGTCATCATCGGATTTTCAAAACCACGCACCTCTGCCAGCCCTCCTCCCCTCAGTTTCGCATAGGGAATATCTCGACTACCCCACACATGTCTGTCGAGGTACGACGCGACGCGTTGCCGCTATGATATTAGATAAGCCATACGAGGGTAAGCAGCGGGGTGGGGAAGAAAACAGCGTATGTGCGAATGAAGCACCTATTTAAGACATTTCTCGGTCTGGAGTCTATACTAATTTATGGGTCTTTTGGTGTTGTGGATACCTACTATAATGAGAGGGGAATGTCTTAATTTGGAGCATCGAATGGCTCTGATAAGGGAAGGAGAACGCTGCCTTTTCACCGAAGAAGAAGTATTGGTGTTGGGTTTTGTGGCCGCAGTTGGAGGGAGGAGAGATGTGTTGATACTGGGAGCTCTGTCGTGGTGTTGAAGTACTATTCATTCCATCGCTTCTCCTGGTTTGTTGTTTAGGCCTTCACCGAAGGGCGGCCGGCGTAAGTCGTAGAATTATATTTATAGTAGAAAAACGATCGTCTGCAGTACGTGGCACTGCGTTAAGTCTAATCCCACACAGTCGCATTCCACCGAACACAGGCAAGGAAGGAATGTTCTCACGTAAGACCTGAGTCACTCTGTGGATCTGGTGCCTCACGACGTCCAAATCCTGCCTTCGGCAGTAATATTTAAGCCTCCGGACCAAACTCCGAACCCAACAAAATGTGGCGTGCTGGCATGTTACTTAAGTCCGACAGCGGAACTTGCCGATTATTAAGGGTCCGATTATTAATGGGAGCGAGCGCGATGATGTTATTGGCTGACGGCGTTGGTGAGGCGGCGGACTTTGATGGTGTTTACCACGCCGCGGGCTCGTTAATCTGACAACTACGTCAGCCAGATCCGCCGAGGCGGCGGAAAAGTTGCGATATCCATATTAATCTCACCGCGATACCAACCAGCGCCCGACTTGTAAATACGGGAGTATGTAAGCTTACCGGAGGCTGGAAGATAATTTAGGTCCGAAATGTCTATGGTTTGAATAATCTTATGTCCGACGTCGTCCCTCTTTCCCCATAAGACCCCCCCGTAGTCTTTTTTTGCTGTAGACCTTATCCTCGCTCCTTCTGGTAGAGAAAATACAAGACAAAGCTTATACTGCGTAATTATTCTTAATAAAGGCTTGGATATTGAGCGCGTCTGTGCTCTCCTATTCAATGGCAGCTCTCAAGGATCGCATCGACGATGACCTGAGGGCAGAGGGGTTGGCGTCTGACGCCAATACGATGGTGGACAAGGCCGATCACGACGCTGAAAAAGCCGATATCGATGCGGAAAACACAGACTACGAAGCTGAGAAGACCGATGTTGAAAGAGACAGCAGTTCCGGAAATGCAGTAGCAGTTTTACCAGAGGATACCCTATCCCCTGACGACTACCCCAAGGGGCTCCAATTTTTCTTCATCCTCATTGCTCTAATCCTCTCTATTTTCATGGTTGCGCTGGACTTGGTATGTGTTCTTGCTTTCCTACATTCCTTTCTTCTGATGTAGAAGAGTGCGAGTGCTGATTTATTTAATCTTACAGACCATCGTGGCGACAGCCATCCCAAAGATCACGGATCAGTTCCACAGCGTTTCCGAGATTGGATGGTACGGCTCGAGCTTCTTCCTCACTGTGGCTTCGTTCACCTCGCCCTGGGGCAAGCTCTTCAAGTATTTCACCCTGAAGTGGACATACCTCCTCGCAGTCTTCATCTTTGAATTAGGCAGTCTCATCTGTGGTATGTGTTATGTGCATCCAACGGTTTGACATACCCCTTAACTAACCACTGCCTTAGCCCTTGCGCCAAACAGTACCGCCTTAATTGTCGGACGTGCCATTGCTGGTCTAGGTGCTGCCGGCGTTGCTTCCGGCGCATTTATTTTAGTCGCGTTCCTCGCTCCACCCGAGAAGCGGCCCGCATATCTAGGTATCATCGGCGCTTCCTATGGTATCTCAGCTGTCATCGGGCCGCTACTTGGCGGCGTGTTTACCGAGCGGCTTTCCTGGAGATGGTGCTTTTATATGTAAGAATCTCTTCAGCTCACGACAGGAACGAACAAAGCTAACCTCACTTAGTAACCTCCCCATTGGCGGTGTGGCCGCTGTAATTCTAGTCGTCTTCTTCAAACTACCAGATCATGTCAAGCCCGCCGAAGCAACGTTTAGAGAGAAGATGCTTCAGCTAGATCCCATTGGTATCGTTCTCATCCTCGGAGCTGTCATCTGCTACGTTCTCGCACTACAGTGGGGAGGGTCAACCTTGCCATGGAACAGCTCAGAGGTCATTGGCCTCTTTGTCGGGTTTGCCTTGCTCCTCATCGCTTTCGGCTTCAACGAATGGTGGCTGGGTGAGCGTGCCATGCTTCCCCCGCGACTCCTGAAGAACCGATACATCCACCAAGGCATGGCCTACTCGTTTACCATCGCGGGCACCTATTTCCTCGTCCTATACTACCTCCCAATCTACTTCCAGGTCATCGACAATGTCACTCCTATCCAAAGTGGAGTACGAAACTTGCCCTTAATTCTCGCCATCACGATCTCAACCATCGTCTCGGGAATAGGCCTCACCGTCACACGCCGCCCTATGCCATTCATGGTGGTTGCTGGGGTTCTGACTACCATCGGAGTCGGACTACTCTTTACCCTTGATATCGGCACTGGATCCTCAAAGTGGATCGGATACCAGGTCCTTGCCGGTCTTGGCCTCGGTCTAGGCTTTCAGGTGCCTGTCTCTGCTGCTCAAGCAACCTTGCCTCAGATAGACATCCCCTCTGGGTCGGCCATGATTATCTGTAAGTTCCCAAAAAGCGCTCGTTTTGTATTAGAAGCTTAATACTGATACCAACCACAGTCGTCCAAACCATCGGTGGTGCCTTCCTCGTCTCAGCCGGACAGAGCGCCTTTGTGGCCAAATTAAGTGAATATATAACCACATCCGATGCAGCCATCAGCCCGCAGAAGGTCATTGGAACGGGCGCGACCGACATCCGGAGAGTGTTTACCGCTGAAGAGGTGCCGATCATTCTTCGGGCGTACGTTAAGGGTATCCAGACCGCCTTTATTGTCGCGATTGCGTTGGCTGGTGCGTGTACTATTATTGCTTTTGCAGCGGTGTGGAAGAAGTTGGAAGCTGCGGAGGGAGAGGGGTCGGCTCCTAGCCCAGAGAAGAGTGTGGAAGCAAAGTCGGACGTATAGATGGATGTCATAATAGCTCTCTACTCTCGCATTAATTGTTGATTTGTTGAAATAGGATAGACCTTTAATTCTCCTGTTAACTTGGCCCCTTGTGGTTTAATGTGGCACCTCTGCACTTTTAGACTTGTGCCTCATATATGACAACGAATCATGGAAAACAAGAGCAAGGCCGCTGAAACATGTATGTAAGCTAAATTGTTTCGCCTCACCTTGCTCATCCCAAGATCACCCTCGAGGCAACAAGGGGCTTAGAATCCACGTTATGCATATTGGCACAATTGAGACTATCGTCTAGGTGTCACGGAAGCAATTAGTTGCTTTTTACTTCGGTGGGTGACATCTAGTGTATCGGGTGAGCGAGGGTGAGTGTGGCGATGAGAGCAGTATAAAGGCAGACTACATACCTTCACTTTTCGCAATCTGCTAACTACAACACTATCTACTACTTTGAAGGAGAATCTCAAATTTAATACTAATTTAAAGGAGAAGAATCTCAAGAGCAAGGTAGCTGTTAAGGAAACCGGTGAAGCAGATTTGAAGAAGGAGAGGTTGTGAAAGGAAACGGAAGAATATGCGCGGCAGACGGAAGCTGACATGGAGGAAATGAGGGAACCGTTGCATGGAAGTGACGGAGTATTTGATATCAACCTCGTGTTGTTAGCCGCGAAAGAAAAAGGAATAATTTGTGCGACAGAAGGAAGCTGGCATGGAGGAAATGAGGGCAAACTTTGTATGGAAGCGGCCGAGTATTTGATATCAACCTCGTGTGGTTAGCCGCAGCTGCAGCTCTTGGGAACGGTAGCCATGCAAGGGAGGCAGAGCCAACACGCAGGGCAAGCAAATACCATCTGCGACCAGTGGTTGAGCAGGAGAAAGGTGTTAATGCTCGCAAGGAGGCTTTGGAAGGGCGATATGGGAAAGCTGAAAAGGGAGTAATCGGATGGGTTGATTCCGGTAGAGACGGCTAATTAGGAAGGTCTCGATAGGATCAATAAGAGTATCTAAAGTACGACGCTGAGCTCGCCAGGTTGATTGGATCGTTGCGATGCGGGGGAGTACAAAGATCGTGGGAACGAACGGCAGTGCGTTAGGTTGTGGAAGGTGGTGCGGAGGGTTGGGCATGGGGGAATTTACCCAAGCACATGGCATTTCCGGACATGCTTGCCGGTGAGGTTTACCAGGCTGTCAATCAAAAGTACAGGGTGGTGAGCTTGAGGGATATGTTTATTTTATGCATGACTGAGATCGGGGTTTAGTCAGTAGGGGATAAAAGTAGCATGAGGCTGTGGTTTACAATCACCAGCGGTGATGCCAGTTCTCTGGTGGCAGCGATCCCAGACTGTTACATATCTTATTAGCAAAGCTAGTTTTCGATACTGAGAAGAAGTTTCAATAGAAGACTCGTCCCACCAGTCCCATTTTTCGTGTCTTATTCTGTTCGTATCTGTCATTTCATGGACTGGCTCCAATTTCCCCAAAAACAAAAGTTCATTTGGAGTCGGCTGGTCTTGCTTGTGTAGGCAAGCTGCCACGTGGTCTGAAGTATGATCCTAGAGTTCCGAGTGATTCTGCAGCGTGGCTTGGACGGAGAATCCTTCCTAGCAGGCATACATCGACTCTCGGTGTGCTCTGTTGGATTTACCGTAGAGTCTTGGCTTTGGTGGAGTTGCTCTCAATTGGTCGCAACTGCGGCGATCCAGCGATCTATTAACGGCCCGAAGCCGCAAACGGATATAGATTGTAAATATGAACGGTGCTAACGTAACGATCACGAATCAAAGGATGTGCTTTTGCGCTTTTGTTATTGGAGAGAATCAGGGGCTGCTAAGGCTGCTATATTAATAGCAATATATATTCGGCCCCCGTCGCCCCCAGTGAAGGCTGAGTCGCCAAGGTGGAATACAACTCAAACTTCCTAAACAAGCCTAGTCTTTAGCATCGATATCAAATATAGTCCCATTTACACACAGAGGTATCATCCGGAGTAAGGAATTAATCTACAGAGGGATTATGGAATTCCGTGGGTTGTACATTCCCTTACTAAAGCATTTGAAAGCAGTTTAGAGTGTCTTGACAGCCGCAGATAAAAAATCACATGAGGATCTATATATATTCTTTAGTATAACGTTACTCAAAATCGAAAACCACATCAACCTGGCTCGTGCAGTCTTAAAATCCCTCCATTTCACGCGAACAAACAAGCCCTTATGAGCGTGGCAAGCATGTCTTGCGAGTTGAAAACTTTATGTCCTACCGATCGAGATCTTTTTCTTCGTTTTGGCCGCGGACCTCGTGTTGAACCTAGATTCTCGTTGGTTCACCAAGCATTCGAAGATGTCGTTGACACCCAGCCTTCTCTAGTAGCTGCTACACACGATGGCAACACCGTTACTTATCATGAACTCGAAAAATTATCCAATGTCTTGGCTAATAACCTCATCCGGAGTGGTCTTGAGCCACGACAGCGCGTTTGCCTCGTTCTTCAGCGTTCTATTGATATGGTAGTTGCAATTCTTGCCGTAATAAAGTGCGGCTGTCAATACGTTCCTCTAGATGGCGGAGTAGTGCCCGACAACGTCATGTCTCACATTTTTGAAGACACAGAGGCACAGTACGTGCTTTGTCTTGAGAAATATCATCGCAAAGTCCAACAATTGGCTGGTTCTACGACAACGATCGTTGTATTAGATGCTCCTAGAGATGAAAAGAGCAGCTCCATTTCTACAGAAAGGCCAGCTGTGAGACTTGATTCTTCTGATGGACTATACATCATTTACACCTCAGGTAATGCTCGCAGCTTCTCAGAGGCGAAATTTCTAACCTTGAAAAGGAACAACGGGCAAACCAAAGGGCGTTGATGTCAGCCATCAGAATGTAACCAACTTGATCTGCCTCCCTCCTGGGAATCTCGGTATTAGTAAGGGTACAAAAGTACCGCAACTACTGTCGATCTCTTTTGACATGGGCAAGTTCCTTTCTCCCTTGCTATCTAGAACGAGGTCTGATTTTATTTGATTTCAGCACAATGGGAAATTCTAGCAACACTCTTAAATGGAGGCACATTGATGTTGCGTACTAGCAATTGGCATGATGTTTTAAAGCAGGTAAGTGCCATGGGCTTTATACAAAAGTCTCTCTACTCATCCAACTAGACCAACACAATTATAGCAACGCCATCGGTTCTTCGAAAGCTGGATAGAGCACAATATCCCAATATTCAGGTGGTGGCTTTGGCTGGAGAGCCGTGCCCAAAATCGTAAGTTGTGAATAAAGCTGAGAAGAGTGGCGCTCACTGACTCCTAAAAAGGCTGGCCGATGAATGGGCAAAGGATGCCACTCTCTATCACTGTTGTGGCCCAACAGAGGTTACGATCGTAAACACTATGCATATTCACCAGCCAGGGCATGATATGTCTATCGGTCGGCCTGTACCAAATACTGATGTGTACATTCTTGATGAGAATGAAAACCCCCTTCCAATTGGTAGTATCGGTCTTATGTGGGCCAGTGGTCGCTGTGTATCACGAGGTTATCTGAATCTACCAGAAGAAACCTCAAAGAAGTTCAAACTTAATAAGTTTGTCAATGATGGGTATGATACCAACGCAGAACTATAATTGGGGTTGTCTACTAATTGCTGGTAATAGGTCTCTTGTTTTTAACACTGGTGATCTTGGCCGCTGGCGAGATGATGGCACCTTGGAGACTCTTGGGAGAATCGATGATCAAGTGAAGATTAAGGTGTGTCCATCCATCCTTTTGAGACTCATTGAGCTCCTTTATAACTATCAATAGGGATTCAGAGTGGAGTTAAGTAGTGTGGCTACTGCAATAGAGGTAAGTCTAATCCACGGCTTGGGCAAAAGCAGCGTCGTCTGACAAGTTCGAAAGCAAACACCCGGTATTAATCGAGGTTGTGCAATTTTGGATAACGAAGTCCTCTACGGATTTTACTCCGGCCGATCTTATGTCGACGAGCTTGCTGTAAAGGCTGTGGTGAGCAAATATCAGCCATATTATGCCATTCCAAGTTTATGGGTGTATCAACATGAGCTACCCCTTACTCCAAATGGCAAAATTGACAAGCAGGCTCTTTTGGCTTCAATACCTGCCAACCAAGAAATGCAGTTAATCACTCAACCGACTCCAGCAACACTGGATGATATAGAGAGATATCCGGTTTCCTTGAAGAATCCCGTTGTCATGGCTATTGAGTCCTACGACACAGGAGCGAATAAATCTGATTCTTCTGACACAAGTATTCAGGAGAAGGAGAAGGAGAAGGAGAAGCACCCACTCCCGGAAAAACTTGGAACCCACGGAGCGAGGGCGCTGCGTCACCGGGTTTTTTCTCTATACCGACGGTTCTTTTCAGTTGTCTTCATAGCGAACATGGCAGCGGTGATTTACATGATCCACCGGTTTGCCACTCAAGGAATAGACCTTCCAAGTCTAGGGACTGCAACAGCGGCAAATTTATGTACCGCGGTCTTAATAAGGCAGGACCACGTTGTCAACCTTTTATTCACCCTTGCATGCTCTGTTCCTACCTCGGCTCCGCTTTTCATAAGGCGCAACTGTGCCAAAGTATATCACATTGGGGGCTTGCATAGTGGTGCCGGCGCTGCAGCGACCACCTGGCTTTTGGTTTTCACCATTGCAGCAACAATTGACTTCGCTCACCCAGCTGTTCTTGCCGTTTCATACATACTCATAGCGCTGCTTGTGGGTATAGTCGTCTCGGCCCATCCTACATTCCGTGCTCAATTCCATAATCGGTTCGAGCTGATCCATCGATTTGCTGGATGGACGGCATTGGCACTGTTCTGGGTGCAGACCGTCATTTTGACCGACAGCTTGCGAGGCACTGCCACATTAGGGAATGCTATAATAAATAGCCCGGGATTCTGGCTTCTGCTCATCGCTACCAGCAGCGTCGCTCTTCCTTGGCTGAATCTTCGCAAAGTGAAAGTCCGCCGAGATGTGCTCTCGAGCCACGCAGTCCGGCTCTATTTCGACTACACTACCCCAGTGGTAGGTACTGCCGTTCGAATCTCCCAGCGGCCCCTGGTGGAGTGGCACGCATTTGCCACTATAGCAAAGCCCAACGAAAAGGGGTTCTCACTCCTGGTCTCGAATGCGGGTGACTGGACAAAAAATCAAATCCAAAACGGTCGTTCAGAGCTCTGGGTCAGGGGAGTTCCCGCATGCGGCGTTCTCCGAATTGCACCCCTCTTCAAGAGGATAGTGTTGGTGGGCACTGGATCTGGCATCGGCCCTTGTATGCCTGTCATATACGCCAAGAGGGTGCCTGCCCGTATCTTCTGGTCGACCCCGCATCCGGAGCAGAATTTTGGGGGAGAAATCATCAAAGCAATATATGATGCGGACCCGGACGCAGTGATCCATAATACGAAAACCATGGGAAGGCCGGATATGGTCGCCATTTCGTATCGTCTTTTGCGGGAGAGCAATGCGGAGGCGGTGTGTGTCATTTCGAATAAGAAGTTGACGCAGATGATTGTGTACGCTATGGAGAGTAGAGGTATTCCTGCTTTTGGGGCGATCTTCGATTCTTGAAACAATGTGGAAGGAGGAAACAGAGCATAAATGGATGAAGCGAGTGAACACATTCGAGTATATATAAAGGAAATTAAGGGTGCCAAGCACTGTCAGGATGTTCCACGGCGAGAGGAGCCTAGGGTTAGTAGTAACTGTGGGATGGGAGATGTGGCGATGATGAGGTAGGAGGACGCCAAGAGAGATGCGGCGACAGGAGAAAGGCGCACCAAGGGTACTACGGTGACGGGAAGTAAATAACGCAATAGCAGTCCTGTAGCCACATACACACAAACACCTTTGCTCGTCTTCAAAAGCCATTAGATTAAATTACCAGCGCCTAGTAACCGCGCTCTCTCCTCCATCATCCACCCACCCAACTCTCCCCAACTCCCCCAGCTCTCATGCTGAAGCCCAGCCATCCCAGCTATCAAACATCTCACCACCCCTCCATCATCTACCCAAGTAATCCCACACACTACCCCTCCTCGCTCCCGCGAAACCGGCCCCCTATCCCTCATCGCACTCTATTACAATGCCCACACAGGGACTGACATGCATCGCCACCTCGGGATACCCAAAACCACCGCCGCCAACGACGTCTCTCTCCCCATCTATACAAAACCGCCTCAACGAGGCAACGAAGTATCCAAATGCACGAATCACCATCCACAGAACGGCATCCATGATCTATTACCTCCTTCCATTACCACCCCCCCACCAAGCGTCTTCTCTCCCCTGATAAAAAAAACACCAAGCCCGCGCCTCGCTCCAGCGAAACGGGAGTCCACAAAACAAAAAAGCCGCGACATTAAAACTCCAAATATAATCATCTCTTAAAACTCCCGCATCAGCAAAAAAAGAATCACACAAAGAAGGCGAAAACGCAACACCCAGCAAAATCACACGCTCAGCGCCTCCTCCCCACCCACGCTCTTCGCCCTCACCCTCCCCACAACCTCCGGTTTAGCACTAACAGCATAGACCAACTCCTGCGTCCAAAAGTGGCTAAACTGCGCCTGCAACGCCGGCACGCATCCAAACAGCGGCGCCACCAGGGGCGAGACGGCGTAATCGACTAGGTTCCCGGGGAACTTGCGGAACGAGAAGACCATGTGCTCCGCGAGGCCGACAGAGGTCATCTCAGCGAGGCGCAGACCTGCGCCAGTGGCGTGGTAGCTCTCGTACAGCATGAGGTAGACGGCTGTGCCGCCGAAGCTGATGATGCGCAGGTAGTTGGTGAGGGTGAAGGTCCAGGCAATGTGCAGGGTATCGGGCTTGTCGGCGGTGATGCAGGTGTAGAGGGAGGAGGCGAGGACGAGGAGGATCATGTGGGTGGGAAGGAAGTGGGCCTCGAAGAGGCGGTGGAAGAGGTAGAAGATGCGGAACCAGTCGGGGGAGCTGACGTCGCCGTGTGTGACGTCGGAGAAGATGCCGTTCTCGGCCTTGCGCTCTTCCATCTTCTCGTCGGGGGTGGGGAGGTAGTCGGTTTCTGAGTTGAGGGTCGTGTGCAGTGGTCTGTAAGAGTGCACTGTCGTCTTCCTGTTTTTCCACAGTTTAACCATCTGTCTCATCGCATATCCGCTATCCAAAGCACCCCACATATGGCGCATAGCCTGCGCGTATCTCGCACGAATATCCGCAACCAAGCCTCGGTATCCCTTCTGCCCGCTGCATACACTTGTCTGGCTGACAGGAGACAGAACGGTCCTGCTCGTCAGGTTTCCGTTCAGGGCGAAGAAGCACTTCAGGTACATGTGCAGATCTTCTCCGATAGCCTCGGGGTCTGAATCCCACCCGCCAACGCGGTCTACCAACTCCAGAGGCAGAGAATAGACAGAGGTGGGCGGTCTGATAGATGAACAAGCGTATAGGCCAGACAAGCCAGCTGCGCACCACAGGATATCGGCAACTCGGACGACGGTCGGGACAAGATGGGCGTTTCTGTCAAATAAGATAGGTGCTGAGTACAGCGTAGTTTGTGCTAGCTCTGGATACTCGAGATGCATAGTAGTAATTAAAGCAGTGTAGTTCGAAGAGAGGTGGCTATCAGCTGTGGAATCGTAATGTCAGCTGCCTGCATCCTCTGGCAATGGAACAAAGGGGCATACCATCTATTCCAGTAATAATGACATCTCTGCGCTCCTCAATCGAATATCTCTCGCTGAGCTTCCGCGCCGCCCATGCGGCGTTGCTACCTTTCCCAGGCGCCTCGCCTGGGATATCACTCGGGTGCATCGTAAAGTGAATAAAACGGAACTTCTTTATATACTCAGAGACCAGGCCCAAAGCCTTCATTTCTGCGCCAGATTCGCGGGTCTCCATGGCAAGATATACCTATCAAGATTGATTAGTCCCAATCGCTATCAAGTGGTGGTGCTCGGAGGTTGGGCTACTCACATCATAACTCAATCGTGCCTGGGGATGAGATGCAAGAACATCCAAAGTCTCGCGCAGTCCGTCGATGTCCTCCTTATAATTGGGGATTATAATAGCATGGATGACCTTGTCCTGATCATATTCGACATCGGTGACAGAGTCGATCATGTCAGAGTCTCCCGCATCGCTGGACGACGAGTTCGAGGCCAGGGATGATGTGAGAGTCACGTCACTCGCGAGAGACATGAATGAGAGCCTGCGCGTCCGGCCATACTTGAAGCGCTGCAGACTCCTATTGCGCGAGACAGCTTTCACACCGCGCGTGAGACTTCCCACAGCTAAGCACGCTCGGACGGGGAACACGAGGACCAGGATATGGATGAGGACGGAGTAGTATGCGAAAGTGAGAGTCCAGCGGCCTCCGTTGCCTATGGGTGTCGTTTTATCTGAGGCATAGCTTGGTGCTTCCAAGTGATCTTGTGGTTTTTGGATATTTTGTTTGCGCGTCGACCACTCGAGGTATAGTGATATGGACAGCAGGGCCGTCAATGTGAGGACTGAGAGGCCTCCCACTCGTCGGGTGGCCCATAGAAATATTGACATTGAGGCGGAGGTGTGGTGAAGGTGAGAACGGCGTGTACGCCGTATGAAAAATCTGTGTTCACGATAGGGCAAATAGCTGTCGTCTGGACAGGTGTATAGGAGGAAGGAAGACTCAAGGACAGTCTAGTCTGTGAGAGGTGAGGGATTAAGGTTTCCAAGTGTGTATTAAACAGGAGAGACAGGTTTATTAGGGAAGCCGCGATTAAGTGAGAATAAGCGTAAGGAATAACGTAAGGGGGAGAAAGAGGTGGGATATGATGGGGAGGCGAGATTAAGAAAAGATGTGAGCGGAAAATATAGGGAACACATGGTAAGAAAGATATCTGAGGATGGGGTTTTCCATAACCCAATCTGGGATTGGTTATACCGCTGTCTTGGGGTCACCCTTCTCCTCGGGGTCCTCTCGGGGTCCTTCCACCCACCCCACACTCACCGCCGGCTGCTTCCCAAAGTAGTAAACGGAGGACATTAAAAGCTGTCCAGCAGCAAAAGCAAACGGGCGGATGCGCCTCCATGGAAATATGCCGGGTCCAGGAAGGACGATCATGCAAGGAGGTCCAGTATAAATAGCGGTTGAGTAGCACAGACCGTACGGCCAGCTACACTATAGCCGTCGTACCAAGACTTACAGGAAGATTGACAGACATCATCGACGCCGGGGGGTTGGATAGTCATTTTCACGATGCAGCCATCCACCTGGCTAGCCAACCAAACACTGCCCTGAAGCACGGGCCGTAGCGAGATGGCGAGGAAGGCGCAGATGTCGTGGTTTGTCATCTAAATGGCAACAGGATGGCGTTCAGAGGTGGAAAGTGCAGGAGGGAAAGAACAAGCTCGCTTGGGCTAGATCGATGGGGCTCGGCGTAGTGGAAAATGGAATGATTTGCCCAGATCGGCCGTGTTGGGCGGCTGGCTGATAGTCATGATCTTCCCACATTTAAATGGCGCAGGTGGGCGTAGTTGGGATGCATCCAGACCGTGTCTGCAATATTTGATGTCCCGCATCCAGTGTGTAGCAGGCTATGCGTAGAACGGATGGCCTCATAAGGTCCTGTAATTTCGGGCCAGCGCAGCGGGATGACATTCCAACGGGTAACTGAGCATCGCGCCTTCCCACCGGCAACCAACATACTGAGCCACCTATGTCAGGTACAAGAGACGATATTGTGATAGCAGCCCCTGCCGTGTTACCATCATATCCACCAGGTAAGGCACCAACGACGGAAGAAGCCTCGAAATCTCCAAGACTGTTTGCCCGTGGATGATCCAACGAATCTCTCCCCTTTCTCCCTTTCTCCCTTGCGTCCTCATGCCCCACCTGTGCCGGGCAGGGAGAAGGAAAGTGACAAACAGCCGCCACAAGCACGCCAAGCTGTCTTATTACAATATATAGACGGGACCAGAACCCTGAGAAAAAAACGCCCTTGCTATACAATGCTTAGCGTGGCGTACAAGACTGCGTTTGACAGATCTGGTCGGGATTCTGGGCTAGTGTGTACGACATGTCGTTGGCTCCAAGCCGGATCGGAATAACCCATTCTCGTCGTTTATTCTACGACAACCTCGCTACCTACAAACAGCAATAGTACGGTTACGGTACACTATCCACTTCATAAATTTTGATATTCAGATACGCGCAATTTGGTTATAGGTACTGTAAATGCAACAATACACAGCCACGATTTTCCTTCACCAGACCCATCGTCCCCATCTCATCGCCCACACACAAGCTTTTCCTAGCGCCTCAACCCTCCCACGTTCCCTCCCAACTCCCCCTATTGGCCTCACACCCCGTCCCCTTCTCCGCCCATCTCTCCCATCCACCCCGCCTCCCCCAATCACACACCCACACCCCCCTCCTCCTGTCAAATTTAAAATTTGCTTCCCCGATCAGATGCATCTTACTAAAACAGCTTTGAGCTGGCAGAAATAAGCAACGGTATCCCTGTTGGCAGACCCAGGCCCATCAAGTGCGGCCCATCTCAGCTATGACCAGTGGGATATCAGAGCGCGCTGTGTGGATGGCGGGCGAGAACGGTCTGGGGAGGTGAGAGAGACGGGCTGGCGAGAACGGTCTGGGGAGGTAGGAGAGATGGGCTGGTGGGACCAACTGAGGGGAGGCGCTATACCACGTGTGGGACATCATGTGTGTGCTCTGTTTGGTGGTGGCGGTGTCGTTGTCTGTTGTGTGTTTGGATGTGGGAGGCGGTGTTTATCTTCATCAAACTGTGTTACGGGCGAATAGCAGGGCTTCAGTTTGCAATGGAGTTCCAGCAGAGTGGGGGTGAGGGGATACCGTTGAAACGCCTTCCTGAACCATGGGTGACAACTCTCAGGGCGACTCTATACCCTCGGTTGTGAGGACTGAGATGCCGACTATGTCTCCAGATTGCTGAACGAAAATTCCTTCCTGCATCCTTAGAGAAGAGGGACCAAGCTTTACCCGCTCAACGCGGGGACCCCTTCCTACGACTTTCTGACGTCCAGCGGGTCCAGTATGTTCCCTACCCTACTGACAAGGCAGGACAGCGTTAGCATGCAGGTAGCCTTGAGCCACGAGAAGCGCACTGATATATCCCGAAAAGCTTGAATCTTACCATCTACGTGACAGTGACAGTGACAGGCTTACGAAGCGTATTTTCTCGTGTAAGGCGGGTACAGGCTATATATCCACAGTGTAGCTGGTTAACATTCGCCGCAGCTCTCATTCCCAACATCTAGACTGCGACGAGCAATTTCCCAGCCGTGGAGGGGCCGTCACACAGAGTGGTCTCATTCGGAGAATTTTCCAGAGGTAAATGGGACGGGAAGCTACGGCAATTTAATCGCGGCGGGCTGGATATATGGGATTTTCCGGAGCCATGGTATGGTGCCATAGTGCAGAGGTGGCGCAGGTAGATGCGGTAAATAGGAGCGGTAATAGGGGGGACGGTAAATAGGAGCGGTAAATAGGAGCATAGAAATTAGTTGTTTGGAGGTATAAAAGAGGAACGACCAGCGGCGTAGGTATGCGTGCATGTACACCGCATAGCTGCTGCTGCTAGTCACTCAGGGGAGCGTCACACAGGTCTCACGAGGGCTCACAGCGCCGCAGTCTTTACCGACACGTAAACTCATCATGGTATTATAATTTTGAAGCATCCTCAGGGTATATTCCAGCTGCCTAAGACCACATCCATGCTTAACCTGCTATACACCCGCAAATCCCACTGAAGCCATAGCTTATCAATCGTGTCTTGATCTCGTTCGTCGCCGGGCCGGCCTGGGTATTGCATATTCCGCCTTGCGAGTCCTCGTACTACTTGCTTTGCACCGTGTAACCACGCCGAAATTGCGAGTGCGCTGTGGATAACTTGCGGATGAGACAGGAGATGCTCCGACGACGCAGCTAAAATCTTGTTTTCGTGCTTCGTGGGTCGGTCTTGGGTTGGGCCCTTTCGCTTCCGGGTCGCGGGATTGGATTTCGTGGGAACGATGTCGTGTGATGTGTCGAGGGTTGCTTTCTTGGTGGTGAATTGCCCGCTACAGAGATTTCGTGAGGTCCATAGCCAAGTGCTTCCTCTTGTGCTGTGTGTCCGGCACCGCTGCTCTCATTCCTCATGCCAATTGCATGGACATACATCTGGCCGTCATATCGCTGCACGACCTCCATCTCAGCCATCGCACACACACAAAAGCCACTCTCCTATCCCATCCCCCATCCCTCTCATCCACCACCCCAAAAAATAAACGCCCTCTCAAACCTTCTCCAAAGTCTTCTGAATCGGCTTCGCCGCATCAATAAAGTTCTCCAACTGCTTATCCAGACTCGCCAAATCCTCCTTCCTCCGCTTATTATCCGCAATCAGCCCCTGCTTCATCTTCAACAACCCCTGCCTCTGCTGCTCCAGCGCCTCGCGCTCCGCATGCTCATGCTCAATCCGCGCCGCCATCAGGGCCTCCTCATCTGCGCCGACGTGCGCGGGGAAGAGGGCCAGGAACTCGGATTCGGGGATCAGGGGGAGCTCGAGGTATTTGTGGCTGTGTCGCGTTAGTAACCAGTTTTCCAGCCATTGGGGGTTGGGGAGTTAGGGGTGAACGCACTCATAAGCCTCGCATGCTGCGATCTCGCCTTGCAAGTGCCTCTGCTCGTAATACAGATTCTGCAACTGGAGGTGCAGACGATCGACCTCCTGGCGCGCCTCAGCGGTTTGTGCCTTGATGTCGCGGGCGCCGAAGGTGGCTTGGCGCTGGAGGCCGCGCAGCTGCGCCAGGTAGCCGTTGAGCAGCTTCTGCTGCTTGGAGATCTGGAGAGCGGCGGTAGCGGGGGGGAGGGCGGCAGTGGTGGGCGAGGAGGTTAGGGTGAGCAGGTCAATGGCTTGTTGGCGGGCTTCGCGGGAGGCAACGAGCACGGCTTTGAGGGAGGGGTCGGTGACGACGGTGTCGATTGCCATTTTTTGGGTTTGGGGGGTGTGGTGGGCTTGTGTTTGTTTGTAGAGGTAGGTTCAACAGAACGGTAGGTGGTTTTGTTTGCTAAGATCGTGGAGTTGAGGTCGAGGCTGATAGTTCAGCCTTACGTCTGTCTGTGTCGGTTCTCCCTTGTCACAAACATAACATCACATGACATTTCATCACGTGGTTTACTATAAATTCCGAATTTTTATTTTGTTAGTGGTGGCCATTTCGGCTACGTATCACATGACTTGGTCGGGTTTTCGTCCCTTCACTCCGAGCCCATTGGCTGGCACTTGCCTCCTTTTAGCTGACTTATGACGGATGATAGGCGTCTTGGGGGTCTTGGGTAATCTTGGCTGGTCAGCCCGCTCAAAATTGCATGTGCCAACAGACCAACGGAGAGAGATCTAGGAGTAGAGATCTGGGAACGGCTTCCAACTCATTACAACTTAATTAAAGATTTTAAACATTCATTTATATTATATTCATACCGTACATACATAAATTATCTTTGTCCACTTCACAAGACCCCCACACCCTGTTATCCCCGACCAAGATTTTAGCCGCTCCCCACTACACACTACAGCGTCCGGCGGTTTCGAACCTGCAGTGTAGAGTGCTCCTTTAACTGCAGCCGATTGACGGACCTCCCCCTCCTCTTCGGACTTCAATTTCCAGTCCTTCTCGCTGGCTACAATAAACAAACAATAACATTCATTACATTCATTATAACGCCCTGGATTCACAGCCCGTGAATCTACAACCAGCCTTCGACGTGGCCTGCACAAATCCCTGAGCCAAACATGGCTTCGACAACCGCCCTAGCCGCCAGGGCGGATTGCTGTGGAGAGACCACGAGCGCAACGACATCTGGCATTGAGGGCCCAACGGCCTACAAGCGACGCCATTCGTCTTTCCGCAGTGGAAAACTGTCCGTCTCCAGCTTGGACTGGGAGGACGGGCTTCAGTTGAAGGTACATCCCAATTCGAACCCCTACTGGCTTTCCAGGGACATAGTTAACACTATCTGCTTAGATTGACAACTTCCTCGAAGAATTAGAACGCCGATTAGACTTAATAGAGGAGTACGGCGATATCGACCTCGACGCCAGTATCCAACGCGCCTACGCGACTTTGCAAGCCGTGCGGGCACGATGCTCGCAGGTGTCCGAAGAGGTCCTTGACGCTGGCCGGAGGAGAGCCAAGGTCATGGTAGAGACCCTAGAGGGGAGATATCAAAATGCAATGGCGGCTAAGGAGACGCTGGCTGAGAAGGCACAGACGGGACTCATTCTATTGGAAGAGATGCTCTGTGAATACGAGGCACGAGCATTGAAGCTCCGGGAGCAGGGCTTTTGCAATGCCGCAAACACAATGATTGAAGGGGGCCGCAGAATGGTCGATGAGGGCATTGGCAGGGCCAAGGTAGCGGTAGACGACAGCATCGAACGCGCCATGAAAGCTGCGGAGGCTCTGGACATCCGCATCGCGCACGCCGTCTCCGAAGCGAAGAAGCACGGCTTGATCACCTTCCAGGACCTGCCTGCTCCATGGCAAGTGAACCCGCACATCACGCGCGGCTACCGCTTCTCGGAGTCCAAGGTGCACATCCTACGCTCGACGCTCACCATCTCCAACGAGCTCGTCAACATCTGGTCGCACGCCATCGGGCTCCTCATCGTCCTCTCCATCGCCTTCTACTTCTACCCCACCTCCGTGAACTTCTCCCTCTCCACCACGGCCGACAAGGTCATCGCAGCCGTCTTCTTCTTCGCCGCCTGCAAGTGCCTCGTCTGCTCCTGCCTCTGGCACACCATGAACTGTGTCGCGAACCGCACGCTGCTCGAGCGCTTCGCCTGCGTCGATTACACCGGCATCTCGCTGCTGATCGCCGCCTCCATCATGACGACCGAGTACACGGCCTTCTACTGCGAGCCCGGAGCCCGCGCCGTTTATCTCATCGCCACCGCCACCCTCGGCGTCGCCGGCGTCATCCTGCCGTGGCATCCGACCTTTAATGCGAAGAACATGGCCTGGGGCCGTGTCGCCTTCTATGTCACCCTCGCTGCCACGGGCTTCGTGCCCGTTGTCCAGCTGGTCAAGACGCGTGGTGGAGACTGGGCGTGGAACTTCTACGCGCCTATTACGAAGAGTATTGCGGTGTATTTCTGCGGCGCGATCGTCTACGCGAGCAAGGTGCCCGAGAAGTGGTATCCCGGTGCGTTTGACTACGTCGGCGGAAGCCATAACTTGTGGCACTTTGCTGTGCTGGGGGGGATCCTGTTCCACTACCGCGCTATGGAGCATCTCTTCGCGGCAGCCTTCGAGCGCGCCCAATTGGGCTGCCCTACATCTTGAATGGTGTCGCTTGGTATGTCGGAGTCAAAAGTACATATATGATTTAGAGCGAGATATGTTGGAGTGGAGGAGGATTGTATATCGGAAGATGATACATTAAATGAGGTGAGATCATTGCATATTCCCGTCTAGACGTGACGGGAACAAACTTAGCCTTCGGCCGCATTTTTTTATATATTTTTTTGGGGAGTAAGGCATGGCGACGGAGTCAACTGTTGTGGTTGTTTCTTTTTGGCAAGCATTGCATAATAGATGGGGCAGAGGAAGAGGAAGTATAATGGCATGAGAGGATCTTCATATCGCATATGAACCTAGAGAGAGCGCGCCGTTCAGCGTTCCACCTGTTAATTAGACTATAAATTACAGTTTACATGACACTCATCGTATATATTCGTGACGTCAAAGCCTCATCTTGTCTAACCAAGCGGGTATATTGGTCTAAAATAACTACCAAGGCCATAAGCCCAAGAAAACCCCTCATCATACTTCTTCGCACAGCGAAAGCAGCCCCTCATAAACCCTCCTATTCACTCCCCCCTCCGCTTACTCTCCAGCAACCACGCCCCTCCCTGCGGCCCACTCGCATCCAGACTAACGGTCGTCTTAAACGCATCACTAAAAACCCTAACCAGCATCGCCACATTGCCATAATCGCACTCGCTCGTCACCCTCGGCGGCTCCTCCTCCTTCCCCTCCTTCTTCCCATCCTCCTTCTTCTCCCCTTTCTTCTCTCCCTCCGCCCTCACCACCGGCACAGCCTTAACCTCCAAACTCGGAAACGGCAAATACCCCTCCCGTAACGGAATCAGCAGTACCGGGAACCGCAGCGTCGCCGGAGCTCCCTCAGCAGGGATCTTAAACCCGCCTTTCCGTCGCCCGCCGAGGAGCCATGTGTCGGACGGCGCGCTGAGCTCGTATGTGAAGGCTAGATCTGTAGCGCGGTGGAGCGAGTCGGGGCTGTCCCAGGCGCGGGTGTGTTTTAGGACTAGGGTGGCGGGGATGGGTTGGTTTGTGACGGCGACGAGGTCGGTATCGGCGTTAGTGTCTGTGCCGTGGGGGGAGGGGGTGGTGAGTTGCAGGTCCGCGGTGTGGACGACTGTTATAGAGGGGACGGCGACGGGGATGGTGATGGAGCGGCTTAGGGCTATGGTGTCGGGTGTGATGACGAAGGGAGGGAGCGGGATGAATGGGTGCGCGGCGTGGAAGGCGCGGATCCAGGTTGCGATTTGGGTGGGTACGTCGGTGGTTTGCTGTGGAGGCGTGTGGAGGCCGCTGAAATGGGCGGCCCAGTTTGTGTCTAGCAGGGTGGAGGTTAGAAGTTCGCCGAGGAGGGCGGCGCGCTCGAGGTCGAAGCCGGAGAGGCGGGAGTGGAGGACTGAGAGGATGGCTGGGACGATGAGGCGGGTGTATTGGTGGAGTTCTGTGTCTTTTAGGGAGGATGTTATGGCGGAGATTACGGCGTCATCGATCTCCTCTTCTAGACAGATGTAATGTAACTTAAGCTGTAGAGAAGAAACCTGCTTTTTCTTGCCACCAGCGGGTATGATTGGCGTCTTCCTGCGGTTGATCCGGTAGAGTAGTGACGCGGACTGCCTGGGGTAGATAACCACAGAGTCCATAAATTCATCTCCACTGCAAGCTTCATAGACATCTGATTCCGAAAGACTGGAGCTAAGAAGCCTCAGGGGATTAGTTGTGGCAGATGAGATTGTAAACTTCGAAAAGAGCGCCTTCCGCTTGAATACATCCTGCACATTGACGCCGAGGGGCAACAGCACTGATATAGTCGGGCTGCAGGCGAGGAAGAAGACTTCCTTGCCCACCGTGTACGACATTTCAATCTTAAGCGCCAGTGTGCTTGTCTCTTGCTCGAGGCTGAATGGTAAGCTCAGCTTGACGGTTGAATTTGCAGGTAGAGCCCCAAAGCGAATAACCCCCGGACTCGATTTCTTCATTATCTCGAGTTCGCCATCGAGCACTTTAGTCTCTGCAGTCTGCAAGCGGAGGCCTGCTGTCGCGGCACGGACATGGATCTCGCCACTAGCGACATCGTTCCAGCCAGATGAGAATGTAACCTCAAGCGCCCTCTGGCGGTCCAAGTGTAGATTTTGGGAGGCAGCTAGCTTAACGTCAAATGAATCTGCGCGTTGGTACAGACGAATGCGGGGACACTTGAAGAAATCCATGCTTTGTGTCATGGCTGGTGGTGCACTCTCGGTCTCATAAGACATTACCATCTTGGACGAGTATAGTACGAGTTGTTTTACGACGTACGTCCCAGGAATAGTAACCTGCGCGAGTGTTAGACAGTATCATAGGGCGTTCATGAGAATACTTACGTTGCTCTGGAATTGTAGCCTATTAATCCCAGACTTCAAATCCATAGGTTCCTGTAAATCAAGCCAGATATCTCGAGCCTGTCCCGCCGTAATGGGTACCAATCGAGCTTTTGCCTTGTCAATATGCAGGTTGTCAGGAAGAAGGTACCGCAACTTGAGTTGAATAGAGAAGCTATCACGGCCTTCATGATACCTCGCAGCTCCCTCGACCTCAATGCGGGCAAAGAAGTATTTCAGAGAAACGGCAAAATCATGCTGCAGAGTGGGAACAATAGTCATCAGCTCCGTGAGATATCCATCAACGGATACATCTTCGAGGGCCTCCAGTGCGTCCTCGTGGCCAAGTTTAACTCCAGACTTTCGGAAATAGTCGTTCTTCGCATGACCAGCAGCTTTGGCCAGAAGGTTGATAGCTACCCTGACATACTCGTCGTTCCGTTTGAGCTCTTTTAAGCATCTGGTATACATAACTAGCATAGACATCTGTATCTGCTCCCAGCCCGATTCGCCGTAGAATCGCGTTATGCGGTATAGATATGATGCTGCGCCGGCGTAATCATCTAGGTGATATCTCAGAACCGCAAGGTCCGCCATATTCGCCTGCACAGATTGAGTGTGGCCTGCCACTGAGAAGTGTCGCAGAGCCTTATCCGTCAATATCTCATACAATCGGTTAAAATCGTCCTGGCTTTCCAACGCTGTTCGAAGCAGCTTATTGTCAATTCCTTGAAGAGACGGAGTGTCTTTATCTAGCTTCTTCGGAGGTTCTTTGGAGTCGGAGTCCAGGTCAACCTCTTCCATATCTCCTGTTCCACCATTTGAAGATTGGAGTTCCTCCCATCCTACAGACCATTCTCGTTTTTTACCAAGTCGTTCAAGGACAACTCTGCTGAGAATGTAAATCTGAGCTCTGCCGGCAGCCAAATCTTCAAGCCCGGCTTTTAAAAACGTAGAGCTGATACTAGCATTGCTCTCAATCGCCGTCGAGCTAGCTCTTCGGCCCGGAAATACACTAGGGCTTGTCGCCCTGGGTGGGGGGTTCGTAATAAGTGACGAGGCTCTTGCGGGGTGCATCATGGTTTTAGGTTCCGGGATAGTAGCCTTCTGCTGGTCAGGGCCATCCGTTGCATTCAGTGGCGCCAGGTTGGAGGCTGGAATGGGGAGAGCTTTTGTTGCTGTCTGGGCGAGTATTTGCTGGGTAACAGAAAACGTAAATGATGATACGACATTATCAACAGCCTGCGCCGTGGCTAGATCCTCGGATGTACTCGACTTTGCGTCTGGGTTTTTCTCTTTTGATATATGCAGAGCAGATGTGATGTCGTCGCGCATAATCCTGCTTATAGATGCCAGGAAATTAATAGAGCGGCGACATATCTCGCTGAGAAGAGCGAGGTTCTCTCCCTCTTCATTCGCCTGGGTTGGTGGATGCCGAGCAGCGACTCCAAGAAGAGAAGTCTCACGTTGCTCTTTTAACTTGGCTAGCAGTTCTTCCCTAGATGATACGGCGTTGCCCATTCGAAGGAGCAGGGACAGCTGCCGAGCAAACAAGTAACATCTGAAGTCAAATATCGAGATGTTATTCGCCAAGATGAGCTCGCGGTACGGCTTTCGATCTGAACTCAGGAGGATCTCGTCGTCGGCTTTTTGAGCACTATCGGAGCTCTGAAGGTCGACTGTTGTTTCGGAATCCGATGGGTCCACAGCATCACCGTTAGCAATTTTCTTCTTAGCCTGTTCAACTTGGTCGAATAGGTCGTCCGTGTATGGCAGAAACGAGCCTCCATGTTCAGCCCCCGTACCAGTCGCAGCTTGCTCTCTGATAATCGCATCGAGCCCCACAGCAAGCTCATCATATCCGACAAGTGCATCCTCAACCAAGCCCACACTCTCAAACCCCCGAGCCAGTCCTTCCTTGAGCACAAAGAAAGTGCAAAAGTTCCAGCCCGGCAACGCCCGCTGCGCATCCTTCTCCTTGATATCATCTTCATACTGCGTGACACGCATATCAAACGAGTCCAAAATCAGCTTCTTAAACTTGGCAATCAAATCCTGCCACGCCGCCTCATGCTCCTGCGCACTCTCCGTATACGACCCTGGTATGGCCGGCACGACTCGCGGCAGGCGATCATACGGCACATCATTAACACCAATCCTGATCTGCGCGACGCGATCCACCGGCGCCTTCGCCGTGCCATTAAAATCCGCCTTCAGCTTCTCATAGATGGTGTTCCCGCCCTTGGCACTAACCCGCGGCTGCGTCGCCGCCGCCGTATTCGGCACAATGACGTGCAGGATCAGGTACTCGAAGGCATCGTGGTTCTCCTGCGCGCTGAGCTTCGCGGTGCTCTGCGCCGGCGGCGTGTGCGCCTTCACCCATTCGCGGACTTGCTTGCGGGCTTGCGCTTTGTAGGTGTCGTTGTCGTCGCAGCGCAGGAGGAGGACTTTGAGGTAGGGCGTCTGGCGCAGACCGGGAATTTGGTGGCGCCGCCCTTTTACGGGGGCTTGAAGTGTCGCATGCTTCCCTTCTTCGCGGTCGCGGTCGTTACTCGATTTCCCGAGGGGCTGCGTGCGGAAGCCGTCGTCGCCGCTGGTGGTGGAGTCGTTGGATTTAACGCGCGAGAGCTCGGGGCTGCTGGCTGAGGGGGGGCGCGCCTCGGCGGCCGGGACGAGGTCAACATGGAGAGAGCGGATTGACCTCAGTGGGCCTGCGTGCGATTCCCAGTGTAGTGTTCGTAAGGGGAGTCGAGCCAGAAGGCCAGGCGACAGAAGCTCGTAGACATTGTAGGGGTCAAAGTACTCAACTGCCCGGTAGAGTTAGTGGTGTAATATGCGCAGGGGTTTTCGGTTGCTTACCGGTGACCTTTGAGCTTGAAGATGGCTGTTCCATTGCAAACAGCTATAGGGAGCATCAGATCATCTTAGAGGCAATCTGTATTCATGGACGGGGGGTTGTCAATCGGGGTCCGGCCACAGTCGCGATACTGCCCTAGTAATAGCTCGGAGTGGTAAGGCGGTGAGAGCTCAAGCTCCCACTGCCTGCCAAGACAGTATATCATTTGACTTCCCCTCCTACACTTTGGGAATGAGAGCTCCATATTGATAATAGTTAAATATATGTATGTATGGTCCGTTTCTGGGATGCATAGTTATATCTTGCTGTTTTATTGCAATGTGACTTAGGACGCTAGATAATTTTTCATTGATAATAATACTACTAAACTTATAATAAACACAGATAATAAATCCAAGCTACAATGAGAATAAAGAATCCTACCTTACAAATTACAATGAAAAACGCTAATGCATCAATGGACACTATAAGTAGCAAATATAAAAATCTGCCATCACACCTTTTCGCTCGAAACCAAAAGATGTGCCCTTTGTTCGTGGTCTGTCGTTATAGATCGTCAATCTGTCCCAGTCGTCGCCTCATTCAATACTCATAAACAGTCTCCCCCACCTGCTGTCACCTGTGTATAGTAACCACCTCCCTCTCAACCTGAAACACGCGGCTCATAGCTGGCAGATCATCACCCGCATCCATCTCCCTCCTCTCCATCGTCTCCTTCATAATCATCCCCCCCACCTCCGGATTCTCCATCCAAAACAAATGCGTCTCCTCCCCCCAATTCTTCCACAAGCGCGCCAGCAAGAAGCCCACGCGCGCAAACACCATCTTCAGCAGCACATCATTAGCGCTCAGCCCCGCATGCAGCTTCCGACAACACTCCAGCAGAAGCGGCTGCGCGGCATCCATCCCCGCCGTCTCAAGGTAATCGATGATGCACAGCCGTATGCACGCCTTGAAATCATCAAGACAGTACCGCTCAGCGCAGATATACACATCAACGCTGAGCTCATACGCCATCAGCCAGGTCCGCATATCCTCTCCATCCATCCTCGGCTCCGGCGCCGGATCCGCGATTCCCCTGTCCCTCGACAGCCTTCGCTGGTTTCCTCCGCGCGGCCGCGGGGGACCGCGACGATGCATTACGGCGCCGGGATGGGGGGGATGGACGCCCATGGGCGGAGGAGGTGGAGGCATACCCCAGCCGCCGGGCGGCGCGACGTAGCCTGCGTAGGCGCGGCGGGGGGGAGGGGGACGGTTGGATTGCACGCCGCAGTTCCAGCAGGGGGGGCGCTGGTTGTGGTTGAAGCAGGTTGGGCAGTTGCAGCCGAGGCGGTGGCGGCCGGGTTCCTTGCGGTTGAGGCGGTCGAAGTTGCGCTGTTGGCGGCGCTGCCGGGCTTGGAAGCGGCGTTCGCTTCTCATGCTGCGAAGTTTGTTAGTGATGTTGGGGGTTGGAGGTGGGGGGTTGGTAGGTTGGCCTTACGAGTCGTCACTGCTGCTGTTGCCAATTTCGCTGCCGCTGCCACTTTCTGATTCCTCGTTCTCCTCTTCTCCCTCTCTCCCTTTCCCTTTTGGTAGTTCCACGACTAGAACCCATAATCAGCATGTTGATAACCCCCCAGACAGTAAAAACTCACCTAATGCATCCGCCGCAGGCTTGATAGGCAAAAATTTCCCTTCATAGAGGTATGCCACCACAAAGCTGAACAACGCCGGGTCTTCCTCTGGTAGGTCTACGGCCTGCTCATCCGCCTCCCTAAACCGTCCATCAAGTGCATTCCTGAAGAACTCCGACTTCGTGAGGATGTCCTTATGCACGTAAAACGTCTCCGCCTCAGGCCCGCACCCGACTGGTATAATCGGCGATTGATGGCGCCTAAGAGAATGGTCTTGTTAAAACATTTCCACAAATCCGTTATCAGAAGTCTCCTATAACAAAACCAACAACAAAAAATCACACCACCACAAGCCCCATTGACCCCTAACCCCTAGCAGACCCTCACCGCATAGCATAGACCGCAAACCCGTGAAGAACAAAGCAAATAAAAGAAGAACTCACCCATCCACAGTCGAAAGCCACAAGTCCTTCTTCGCACTAACAAACACCCTCCTCGGCACCTCCGCATGCGCCTCATCCAGCACCACCACCGCCGGCACCGCCACGCTCGGCTCCCTCATCGTATCAGCCAGGGTTCTTTCCTTGCCGCCTCGCGCCGCCGCAGCCGAGGACTCAGCACGGGGAGGTTTCGTCTCGGATGCCATCCCGTCCGGATCGTCGAGCTAGATGCTATACCGAAAATCCCTATCCCTATCGATCGTCCTACTCTATCCCGCCTCGCTAAATCGTCGTAAAATAACAGGACTATACGGATTTGCGAACCGTAAATCTGGATGATGACCAGGCTGGGCTGACGAAAAGGCAAGACGTCCCCGCGATCAGCACGCAAGCACCCGACGAGGCTCCAGGCTGCAGCTGCGGCTCTACCACTCAGCGCCGACCGGGTGATGAGCGCGTATGCGTAGGTATGGGTAGGGCTTAGAGGGCCCACTGGGCGGCTGCGGGTCATGTCATGCGGTGGGAGCCGTTCGTGACGTATCGCTGGCGAGATACGGTATCATGTCATGTCGGTACCATCACGTCGCGGGGGTTCGCGGGGAGGCGGAAGTTACCGCATATATAGTAAGCGTAGATAGTGTAGATAGAGTACTATATGGTTATAGGATGGGGACGAAAGGCGGAGGGCGGGGGAGCTGAGAAAGCATGTGGCTACGCCCCGGACAAGGAGCGGGTAGCTGCTTGTCGCTGCGCACAGGGAGCGTGGCACCTCTCATGAGCGTGGAGCGGTGGTGTGATGGCCGCCTCTGGGGGTGGGTGCTGGTTGCTGCGTGTGTGTGCTGAAGTGATTGACTGCGTCAGCGCAAGGGATGGGGCGCCAATGGATGGGTTGGGTATGCAGGCTGCGTTCTGCAGCTCTGTCTCACTTTCCCACTTTCTGCGTGTGTGGGGGTGCAGAAGAGCAGCCTAATATGGGGGAGCTGTTGATGGGTTTGTGGTCTGTGTCTTTTCTATGCATGAAACATTACTGGGAAGGGGGATGGGGGGGAGGGGGGAAATAAAATGATAGATGATGGATACGAGGTGAGGGGGTTTTTCTTGAGACGGGTGCGGGGGTGGGGGGATTGGGGTTTTAGACATCAAGGTTGCGATTTTTGGCGATTAGATACGGGATGACGAGGTTGTTTTCGAGCTTAAAAAAGGGATCCACGTTGTTATAAAGCTGTTTATTGCGGAAATAAAATTTATAGATTTTGGGATTGATTGTTTGACAAGCTACGTACTTTAAATCAAACCCCACATACCCTCATGGTACTCCAAGCTGGGAATTATAAACTCAAGAGAAGCTCCTCTTCGACAACGATAGCCAAGGCTGGATTTCCCAATCCCCCCTCCACCATTTACCCACCACCCGTCCATACAGCGAAGTAACCGCGCATTAGTCCACATATTAACCCACCTCCCCGCGTCCCATCCTAATACCGGCACAATCGCAGCGGACAAGCCAATCCCGACAGAGCAGATGATAAGGCCAGCATCCCGCGTCTGACAGTCTCAACGTCATCTCAGCTACACAGGGTCTGCAGGTCAACACAACCGCCGGAAAGTCATTTTCCGGGCGATAGCCAGAGATTTCAACCGGGTAGGGACAGTATATTCTGGAGGGGAGGGGATGGGATGGTATGGTATGGGATGGGGGAATGCGGGGTGAAGGGGTTATATGTTTCAGCTGGTCCGGGTTCTGGGTTCATCCTCAATGCATATAGGGCGGACGACGCAGCGAATATAGGCTGGCATGTGTGTGCGGGTGACACCTGTGCGCGTGTTGGAGTGCTGTTGTAAGTATTCTGTCGCACTTGTGTGTAGCACTCAACGAAGGGACCTCACAAAACCAGTCAGGACAGACCATGTGAGAACAGAGCATAGAAGAGCACAAGATTAGATGTAGGGACGAACCCCTCGCTGAAAGCAAGAAAGCAAGTAACACGCGTACGTTACACGGTATATAAAGAGATCCCTAATCCTCCCAGCACATAGCAACATTTTCCGTAAGATTCTACTCGCATCTCCTCCCCCTCTTTCTAGATCCGCGCAAACACCTCGAGCGCCTTCATCCAGTTACAATTGACCTCCCATCTCCATAGCGCAACGCTTAGAAGAGCGCAAACACCATGACCATCGCGCCGAGGAGGCCGCTGCCGATAACGGCGTTGCGGGGCGCAGCGCCGGTTGGGGTAGCAGATGCCGGGGTCGTAGGCGCCTCGGTCGAGGTAGGTGGTGCGATGCTAGTCTCGAGGGTGGTGGATGGCGCCTCAGTGGTGCTCGGCGCAGCAGTGGTGGACTCCTCAGTCGAGCTGGGCTTCTCCGAGGTGGAGGTGGAGGTGGAGGCGTGGGTGGAGGTGGAGGTTGGCTCGGGCTTGGTCGAGGTGGACAGGGCCTTTGTGGAGGAAGTGGTGGGAGCGGTCGAGATCTGGGAGACTTGGATGGTCGTTGTGGACTTTGCGGATCCCGTGGGCTCGGAGGAGGAGATGCTGATAGTTGCCTCGCCCGAGCTCGAGCCGCTGCCGGAGGCGCCGCCTCCGGACCCACCGGCGATGGTGAAGGGGTTCGAGTATTGGAATTGCTCCGGGTCAGAGTCGAGCTGGAGCTTGATGCCGTAGGCGGCGAAGGTGGCGTCGGCCGGGACGGACCATACGAAGTGGCCTGATGCGCTGTCGACGGATTCTGGGGGGCTATTAGTTTTTGCTGCGCCGCAGGAGTGGAGTGGGGGAACTTACTGGCGATGAAGTCGCTGGCGACCTCGAGGTGTTGGGCGTCCTTGCCTTGCATCAGGAAGAGGGAGATGGGCGCGGCAGGGCCACTAGGGGTCCATTCGATAGTGAATTTCTCACCAGCCTTGAGAACCTCGTTGCTCGCTGGTGAGATGAGGACATTGAAGCCGGGGATTTGAGCGAGGACGCTGGTGGTGGTGGCCAGTGCCAAAAGGCAGGCCTTGGCGAATGAGTACTGCATATTTAAGAATTGAACGCGAGGTCGATCGGTGTAAAGAGTGACTGGTATCCGAGGATACTGAATGAGCGACGATGAGCAAAAATAACAAAATGAAGGTCGGCGTAGTATGTAAAGTAAAAGATTAAGAGAGCTGAAGGCGGAGATGTCGCAGAAGGATAATACAGCCAGAGGCCAGGCGCCAGTGTCAGCCCCCGCAGGGATCCTCTTTCCTGAGGGCTTATTGGAAATTGGGTGTGAAGCCCATCGAACAGACCATCCTAGCGGGCCAACAGGTGGATACACAGAAGGAGAAATTAACGATCAAGGCCAAAGGGTCGGACTGGGGTGTCCCAAAATAAACCGTCAAGCCCACCTTGCCTAGGACGGACGAGATGGGATGTCTCTCAATAGTGCACCTACCTTTCGCTGCCTCGATAAGGCGAATCATCGAGTGATCAGATCAGACAACGGCAAATACCAGCCCCTTACTTTGTTTGCCGGCGATGCAGGTCGACCATGCATTGGTTTGAGGTGTGCCATGGGGAAAGGCGCCTTTGTTTGGTTGCTCGGGGGCGGCACACAGCTGACACTGTAAGGGTCTATGACAGAGTACCCGCGGCGCAGTGTTTTGGTGCCACGAGGGGCGGCCAGGGGAGGAAGGAGTATGTAGCGAACGCATCCATGCATGGCTCCATCCGTCGGTGTCTCTGTTTGTCACCTCACCTGCGCCTCGACGCATCCAATCAAGGTCGCGTAGGCTGAAAGAGTTGGTGAGATGCATCGGCGGCGCAGCAGCGACAACAGTAGAAGGGTGAGTGGACAGCGAGTGGGACAGCGAGTGGGCATAGTGGATGGTATGGATGAGAGTGGACCCGAGCCATCATGCCGCACATTCCGCCGTCGACGGGTCCTATTGGATGCGTGGGCCAATAAGGCAACAGGGGGTAATATTTACCCATGGAGAGGTCGGATTTTAGCAACAGTGCGCAATTACGGCTATATCCCCTCTAATCCCAAAGAGAATAAAAAGGAAGCACCTATCAGGACTATCATAACACTAGCGATAGTCAGCCTGTTGGACTGTGGAGGCAAAAGGGGATCGGCAAGATTCTTAAGGGTCTGAAGGTTCTGACCGTCATCAACATCAACGTGTCTTCGTATTTGACCGACGATAACTATCTTACTGCTTCGGGGATAGATAGTCCATCTCTCATGTCCATCTCCATCTTCAGTCGGCCGATCTAGTGTCAAGAACGGAGGAACTATTATTCCGTATGCTTGTCTGGGTTGGCTGACAAACGTCATTTAAGCGAGATCTCTCATGTCTCGAGTCTCAAGTCTGAAGTCTCAAGTCTGAAGCTCAATCAAGCCTCACGTCTCAGGTTTCCCTCGAAGCATGTCGCCAGTCACATGACACATACACTTCAACGACACACCTACATGACTTATGGGCACTTCTGAATAGTCAATTCTGAGACAGATACATTCTGTATTCTGTATTATAAGACAAATAAAAAACTGCAACTAACTTTCCTTAATAATCGAAGTCATGTGCTAATTGTTTCATTGGACGATTGGAAGGAGCGAGACACACACATCATGCTTCCAGTAACCTTAGTAACCTTAGCACCGTACCTGACCTGACAAGGAAAGCAATGAGGGGTAAGACACGATGCTCAACGGTTTATCTCACAGCTGTCTCAAACAACTGTTATTACTCTTCATATCACAATCCATAGCCCTCTTCTGTCATTATTTAAAACTCCCAAAACCAATGCCATAATGTCTTCGTGAGTGATTACCCCAGATTCTTCCCTATCGCCTTCCCACTTGGTATCTGCCCCGCACATCATCCCTGCCGTGACCTTGGTAGCTCCATTGCTAACCAGCTCACTCCGCCGCAGCACGAACTTGCCAGAGAACCCCCTCAAGACAACCACTTCTGCACTCAAAGACACAATCATGGGCGGACAACCTGCTGCGAAGGCAGAGAGCCAGTATCCTCAATTGTCCGCGAAACCGGTCGGACAGCGGATCTCGCGGATTTATAAGGAGCGCATTGGTTCCTTTACAGCTGGCGGCCAATATGAGACCAAGAACTTACGATCGTGAGTTGCTTCAGTGCCCGTAATTATAATGACAGTATGGCAGCTGACTATGTCTTTGATAGTATGCTAAATGAGGCGGTGGTGTCTGGAGAACCGCATGTTAAACTCTCAGTCTACAACGTGCCAGACCTCGCTCGGCCGACTTTCAAAGATGCCGTTTCTCACAACTTCAAGCCCACCAAGGTGGGAGAGTCCTTCGGCCCGTCATGGTCAACCCATTGGTTTAAAGTGGCTCTCACAATTCCCAAGGAGCTACTGCAGAAGGAGCTTCTTGAGTTGCACTGGGATGGGAATAATGAGGCGCTCGTGTGGTCTGAGGATGGCAACCCGCTGCAAGGCTTAACAGGTGGAGGCGAAAGAGTAGAATGGATTATTCCTGATTCTTTCAGAGATGGGAAAGAGCATATCGTATACGTCGAGATGGCCTGCAATGGCATGTTTGGCAATGCTCCTGGAGGAGACTCCATCCAACCACCTGATCCAAACAGGTATTTCAGACTGGGCAAGGCGGATATTGTTGCCGTTAATGTTCAAGCGAGGGCTTTACGCCTGGATTTCTGGGTTATTGGAGATGCAGCCAAAGAGTTTCCAGAAGACTCCTGGGAGCAGCACAAAGCCCTTCAGGTTGCAACGTCGATAATAGACGCCTTCGAGGCTGGCAACCAGGACTCGATTATAAAAGGCAGGAAGATTGCTCAAGAATACTTGGGTGAGAATGTGGATTCTGCAAAGGTCTACGATACCGGAACCGAGCCTCTTGTGTATGGGATCGGCAACTGCCACATCGATACATGCTGGCTCTGGCCCTGGGCCGAGACGAAGAGAAAGGTCGCCAGAAGTTGGACTAGTCAATGCAATCTCCTAGATGCCTACCCAGAGCACCGCTTTACGTGCTCTCAAGCCCAGCAATTCAAATGGCTAAAGGAGTTCTATCCATACGTTTTCAACAGAGTCAAGGAGCATATTAAGAAGGGCAACTTCCAGACGGTTGGAGGAAGCTGGGTGGAACACGACACAAATATGCCAAGTGGAGAATCGCTTGCTCGGCAGTTCCTATACGGCCAACGCTTTTTCGAGAGCAATTTCGGGGAGCGATGCAAGACGTTCTGGCTTCCGGACACCTTCGGATACTCCGCGCAACTCCCTCAACTGTGCAGGCAATCGGGTATGAAGCGCTTCTTCACCCAGAAGCTGAGCTGGAACAATATCAACAAATTCCCTCACACAACATTCAATTGGGTGTCCCTTGATGGAAGCCAGGTCATCTGTCACATGTGTCCGTCCGAGACCTATACTGCGGAAGCCAATTTTGGCGACCTTCGTAGAAGCGTAACCCAGCATAAGTCAATGGATCAGGATGCTACGTCGCTCTTGGTCTTCGGGAAGGGTGATGGTGGTGGCGGCCCTACATGGGAGCATTTGGAGAAGCTCAGACGTTGCAGAGGTTTAAGTGATAAAGTAGGCGCATTGCCTAGAGTTCACATGGGCCAATCCGTCGAGGACTTCTATGACCGACTCGAAGATCGAATTGGGAAGGGCTTGGATCTTGTCACTTGGTATGGTGAGCTGTACTTTGAGCTTCACCGTGGGACATACACTACCCAGGCGAATAACAAGCGCAATAACCGCAGGGCTGAGTTTCTGCTTCGCGATATTGAGCTTTTGGCTACTGCTGCGACCCTCAAGAATTCTAAGTACAAGTATCCCAAGGAGGATATCGATGATATGTGGGAGGCTACATTACTGTGTCAGTTCCATGATTGCCTTCCTGGAAGTTCGATAGAGATGTGCTACGACGACTCTGACGAAGTAAGGCCCCTCTTCCCCACTACTTGTAATATTCTAATTGAACTCGCAGCTTTACGACAAGGCATTCAAGACTGGGTATAGGCTGTTAAAAGAAGCCCACAAAGCACTTGGCCTCGAGGACGCCGGAGCAGCTGGGATTAGTGATGGACTGGTTGCAGTGAATACCCTTCCATGGCACCGCAAAGAGATTGTGAATATCTCACCGACCGCGGTCGGCATAGCTTGTGGAAGCGGAACTGCCATCACCGTCAAGCCATTCAAGATCGCCGAAAAGCCAGCTGTGACTGTCCGCGAAGTCATCAAGGACGTCTTCGTCCTCGAAAATGACCAGCTCAGAGTCCAGGTCGAAGGCGGCAACATCACTTCCCTCTACGACCGCAAGGCTGGACGTGAAGTCATCCCCAAAGGCAGCCGGGCCAACCAGCTCGTGATCTTTGACGACAAGCCGCTCTACTGGCAAGCCTGGGACGTCGAAGTCTACCACCTCGACTCGCGCAAGGAGCTCCACGCATCTAGCACCCGCGTCATCGAGAACACCCCCCACCGCGTCAGCGTGCAGAGCGAAACCCGCATCAGCGACGAGTCCTGGATCAAAACGACCATCAGCCTCAGCGCCGCCTTCTCCAACCAGCCCTCCCTCGTCGAAATCGACGCCGAAGTCGAGTGGCGCGAAACCATGCGCTTCCTCAAAGTCGAATTCCCGGTCGACATCCGCAACACGGAAGCCTCGTACGAAACGGCATTCGGCATCGTGCGCCGCCCGACGCATTACAATACCACATGGGACATGGCCAAGTTCGAGGTCTGCTGCCATAAGTGGGCGGATCTGAGCGAGCATGGGTATGGCGTGTCGGTGCTGAATGAGTCGAAATACGGGTTCGCGACGTGTGGGAATGTGATGAGACTTAGTCTGCTGAGAGCGCCGAAGGCGCCGGATGCGCATGCGGATATGGGGAGGCATAGTATTAAGTGGGCGTTATTGCCGCATCAAGGGGAGCTGGGGAGTGAGACTGTTAGGGCGGGGTATGCGTTTAACAACCCCATGCGTGTGCTTCGCGCGCCGCAGGGGGTGGTGGAGGCGGTGAATGTGCTTGATATCAAGCTCACGGGGGATGCGAGTCTGGTGCTTGATACGGTGAAGAGGGGGGAGGATGATGAGGATGTGAGTCGGGGGGAGCTGCCTAAGCGGAAGGGGAGGAGTGTTGTGCTGCGCATCTTTGATAGTTTGGGGGGGACGAGTAGGGGGGTGATTGAGACGGGGTTTAAGGTGAAGAAGGCGTGGAAGACGAATGTGCTTGAGGATGAGGGGGAGGAGGTTGCTGTTGAGGAGGGGGGGATTCGGATTTCGTTGAGGCCGTTTGAGGTTGCGACGTTTAGGTTGGAGGTTTAGCTGGGGGGAAGCTGGTGCGGGGCTAACGGCCAGGAGATGTCATCGGAGGTAGCTCCGGAAAGTGGAATTGTAAATGTGACGAGCTCTCGGTGCGCACATAGCGTATGTGATAGCGACGCCACAAAACACCTTCTTAACAATCACGTGTCCCATCTCTCTCCTCGCAGCCATTCCACATTCTCGGAGGTAGATGTAAGTAGCGTAGTTTGAAAAGAAAAAAAAAGGAACTACCGATGTGATGAACTCGGCAGTGAGCCGTGTGTGATAGTGATACTGTACCTCCAGCTGTGATACCAAACTTTCGCAAAGCGCTCAATGCACAATGCACAATCACGTGTCCCGTGTCTCGGACTTGCATCCCAAGCAGGCGGTCCAACAACGTGACGGGACGCCAAATGCACGTGCCCCGCCGGTGTCTTCCCCATTGCGAAGGGTATCCCGTGGTGAACTCCCGTTTTGGTCAGGGATCCCGATCTCTTTCCTCGCTCTATCCTCCTCCCTCCGCCTCCTCTGTTGGTATAGTATACTCCTGACAATCCTGTACCCTCGTCTCAGCACCTATCCATCACCCAAAGCAGAACCTCGAAACCTCCCTCCCTAACATTGAAACACCAAAAATAACCCTCCTTGAAACGGGGAGGCCGTTTCACTACCTTCCCAATCCCATCCCAAACCTCCCACCTGCATCACATACTAGGAGCTAAAAATACCCACCAGCCCCATAACCCCTGTCTCCCCGTCACATCCCGCAGGACCCACACCCTTAGCGCCCACGCGATCAGCGAATGGGAGGCCAGAGAGCAGAATTCCAGCGCCGTGGGCTCAGCTGTAGCCGCCGGGAGGGGGAGGGGTGGGGGTACGTACTTGTGGGGACTGGGGTGGCGGTGGTGCTGCTTTAATGGGGGGTTTTGGCGGGGTGATATGGGAGGTGGTGGGGATCTGGATTTAGGGTGGAGGAGTGGAGGATGGGGAGAGGTTGTTTGTGTAGCTTGTTTTCGTGATGATGTCGTTGCCGTGCACAGTTGGGCTATAGGGATGGGGTTTTCTTGTTGGATTTTTTTTTGGTTTGTTTGTTAGCGATTGGTATGTTCAGGCGGAGATTGGTTGCTTATTGGGGCCTTGGCTTTGTTGGAGGGCGGAGAGAAGGAATACGAACCGGCTAAGTGTTTAGATAATCCTCCAGTAAATATCGCCCTTGAAAGCATCAAGTATGCCTAAATAAGAGAGTAGATACCGCATTTGTTCATCAGGTCTTTAGCCTTGTTGGTTGGTAGAGAAAAGTAATTTAAGCCGGCCGAGTGCTCAGATAATCCTCCGGTAAATATCCTCTCAAGAGCATCAAGAATGCCTAAAGAAGATAAACTTTTGCTCATCAGGCCTTGGCTTTGTTGGAGAGTGGAGAGAAGTAATTTGAACCAACTAGGTGTTCAAATAATCCTCCAGTAAATATCCCCTCGAGAGCCTCACGTATGCTTAAAGAATATAGTGAATAACGCATTTGCCCATCAGGACCTTGGCTTTGTTGGATTGATAGAGAGAAGTAATTTGAACCGATTAAGTGTTTGAATAATCCTTCAGTAAATATCATCATGAGAGCATCAGGTATGTCTATATAAGATAGTAAATACCGCATCTTCACTGTTATCATCTTTCTATCATATCACATCTCGAAATCAGCTACCCTTCGCCTGTACAAACAGGAGAGCCACAGGTATCGTCCAAAACGGTCGACACTATGGTAATTGTTATGTACCAACAGGCACCCACCTCTGTGGTAACTTTGGATGGGGCTCAGCCAACGTGGAGATGTGTTGCATCCGGGATGCGTAAGGGCAAGGAAGTAGATGGGTAGTTGTATGTATGCACGATGCTGCGCGCTGAGGACAAACGAGATGGCGATGTGGTGGCGATCGCAGCGGGAGACTGGGCACGTTGCGGGCTGCAGGTATGGTCATGGGTTGGTTGGTCGAGGCCATGGCGACCGGCTGTTTTGAAGGGGAATGGCCGCAGATTGGGCTCTGTTTACTTGTTTGTTGGTAGTTAGAGAGGAGACAAAACACCATGTGGGCGAGAGGTAGTTGCTTGATATACGAATCTTCATTTCTGGCTATGTACGGGCATCTAAACCTCCCACTCCACGCCATGACATAGCGTGTATGCCTCCCGTTGACCCACCCAAAACGAACTCCAAAAGCACAGAGTATCTCCCCGTAAAACGCCCGCCCCCGCCTTCCCGTCCCAGCATAGCATAGGCAGACGGGAGACAAAACACCTCCCCCCCAATCCTGCGCCGTCACCCCTCTACGCTCCGAGTGCTCCAGGCTACAGCCGAGCCTCCTCGAGCGCATGCGTGCGTGGCTCGTTAAATGAAAAACAACCGTTTTTCTCCGCTACCGAGAGGTATATAGTTTCGATGTGATAGATAAATAAGGTAGATAGCGTGCGATGTGTCCAGCGCATCTTAAAATTAATGTGTTCATTCCGTATCCACAGCCCAAATCCGTGGTTGTTGGGCAGTCGATTGAAGTCCACTGCCCCACTCGGTATCGACCTAGCGATCCGATGGGGCTCCCCGTAGTCGTCCATAGCTCTCTACTCGACCTTCCTCCTCTTCCCCCTCGGTGCTGCGCTCATCCTCGGCGTATACGTGACGGTGCGCGTCGTGACGATCTCACGGATGTGTTTCACACCACTACGGCTGGTCTTGGGGCTCTTGACGTCGAACCAGCGCCCCTTGAGTGCGATGTCCCAGTCGTGCGGGCTGCGGGCGCTGAAGGGGGAATGGATGCTGGTGGCGCTCATGGGGTGCGCGCTGTATGGGTTTGCGCTGAGTGGGGAGCGCGCGTCTTTTAGGGAAAAGGCGGGGGACGGAGGGATGCGGAGGCGCATGCGCGAGGTGGAGGGCGCGGAGGTGGGGTAGACGAAGGGCGAGGGCACAGGGGATTTGTGGGGGAGGGTGTGGTCGTCGTCGGTAATGGGTGATATAGAGGTGGCGGAGGAGCCGTCGGAGTGGGCGGCGGAGGAGGAGGGAGATGTTGAGCCAGACTTGGGCTTGTCGGCTACGACGGGTGAAGCCATGCTCTTGAGGAAGTCGAGGTAGGCGGACGGCGGGGTGATGGGGGTCTTGGTATCGCACTCTATCTTGATGTAGTCGGGGAAGGCGGAGAGAGGCGTGCGAGCAGACCGGGCGCTGAGTTCAGAGGGAAATGGAGACGGAAACGACGCTGTCAGAGGCGTCTTCAGCTTTGGTAGCGTCGGGCGGGTAGTCGTTGAGGCGGCCATTTTGAGTCTTCGAATGTTGAAGCGAGTGTCCTTAAGCCTCGTGAAAGAATGACTCGGGATGGGAGACGAGGCAAGATGCGAGACGCAGGGCACCTTGGAGCGAAACCGTGGTAGTGGTCCGTAAAGATGAAGGGATCGTGACGGGTGGATAGGTAAAGTATATAGGGAAACAGAGGCGGCGGGTGGGCCTGGGAGAGATGAATGTTTCCGTGTGACAAGGGTGGACCAGGTCAACAAGCTGGCGCAGCAGTGCCTCGAGTATGAAATAGCGGCCAGATATAGCAGCAAGAAGGGGCGCAAGTAGACGTGACGCGGGCAAGTCAGGGCGTGTGAGTAGTGAGTGATAGAGGGATCGTTGGTTGCAGGACAGGTCGCAGTCAGACGGAGGTAGCAACTTTGTTCGTTCAGTTGGTCCCCCTGGTCAAGCGCTGGCAGGTGATAAAGGCGGCAATGGGAAAGGGTGTGTGAGACAAGAGCCAATGAGAGGCGATAGTTGACAAGAAACGGGATGAATGATTGTGCTTTGCCTGTGCTGGGAACTAAGCGACACGCCAATCAGTAGGTCGCGAATGGCGCCGGGGTGGGATTGTGGGTTGTGTTTGTGGGTTGTGGGTCGCCCAGTCCTGTGGGTGCAATAGAGCGCCCGTTGGTTCTTGGCCGCGTTTTAGGTCGGAGCGAAGGATGGATGATTGAGCTCGATATAGATCTGTGATCCGTTGTTGATTTGCACTGTTGACGCGCTGAAGAGAGCACGCGGCGAGAGAGATTGTTGGAGATGGCGACGAAGAGGAAGACGGCGAAGATGAAGGTGAAGGTGAAGATGATCGGGGAGGCCGTCGATGAGAAGAAGAGATCGTCAAGTGTGAATGTGCACTGTATGTACAGTAGGGGCACAGTGGTGAGATGCTGTAGTGCTATGCTGAAGGTCACTGCCAGCGAATGCGTCGAGAAGTGAGCGTTGCCTGCAGATACCCGCTCTTGATTGGCCTGTGACTTCCGCGTTTCGCTTGTGATTGGACAGGACGAGAATGCGTATGTGCGTCAGTACTATACTTGGCGCTCAGTCCTCGGCGGCTAACTCTTCAACTCTTTGGTATTTGGGCCAATGAGACAGAAGGTGATCTGGACGGGGTCTCAGCACTGTTTGGGCCAATAATCCAGGTATGTATCGAAGTATGGCCTCGGTGCTGATGCGCGGTATTTGTGGTTGGAGGGGAGCGTCAGTTGGTGGCTGCGCTGCAGTTGGAATTGGGGAAGTTGGACAAGTTGGCCGGAGGTACTATCCAGAGTAACTCGAGGGCGTCGTGGCTTCAATGTGGTGGAGGCGTGGTGGATGGAAAAAGAGTAGCGGGCCCGAGGTGAAAGCGAGACAAAGAATTCCCAAGATCCTGAGCGCTGTTGGAACCAGGCCGACGGGTCAGGCGACTTTCGTTGGGAGGACGGGGAGGACGGGTGGCTTGAGTGAGGCGAGACAACCAACAGATCCGGCAAATAGACGCTGATCCCGAGTGTCCAAGTGTACAAGTTATGTCAGAGTGTCAATGAGGTTCTTTCTTAGATGTCACGATACTGGGCAGTTCCCTTGCTTATGTAGTGCCAAAGTGCCAACTGAGAGTCCCTATTCACAGAATGGCGGCCGTCAAAGTAGGCCATGCAGATAAACTGACACAAAGAGCGCGCGCCAGCAGAGATATATTTTGGTCTGTGACGGGCGCGAATCAACGAGATCCAGTGTCGACGACCTGCTCGCCGTTAATAGTATATTGGCGCCGGAAGATGAAGCAGAGCTTCGCAGAGCGCGCGGTATCTGGTTCTCTGTGGTCCGTGGACCAATACCAATTGCCGCCAACCTCCGTCCCAACCCAAGAGCGTGTGTTGGAGCAGATAGAAGACTGTCGTCTGACTGGCTCGCAAACCTTCAGCAGTCTTTCCAATAGAAAATAGAAAAGCCAACTAAACTAGCCATTTTGATGGCCATTATTCAGCGCGCGGCTGCACGCCATCATCTAGACGCCGGACTTGTGGCTGACAACCACCACCATCAGAAGGATTCTTAGCGAATAGCAGATAACCACGACGCAAGCGCGTAATATCTCGAAGTCTCTTCATTATCTTCCCCTCATTTCCCATAGCCAATCATGCCAAATCATCCAACTCACAGGTTGGACAGCCGCCCGTCGTCCACACCCACTCCATTGGGCTGCAGAATTGTTACCAATGATCCCTTTGTTGACAGCTGCAAGTCAGTGTCGCACTGTTGGGAATCATGTCGAACAACCATACTGCATCCTCCAGTGAGCATCACGGGCATGGTACTATATTCAAGAACGCCGATTCACATCATGCAAGTTACAATCCATGTTGTGTGAGCCCACACGTGTCTTCCATGTTTACCTCCATTCCTTCAGAAGAATGTACGTTGGTCATGGGGCTTGTCACCCTCCCTCCAAAGTCCAAACAGCCATAAGCAGAAGAGAAAGCAAACGGATCGAAGTCATTGATGAGCTCACCATGACTTCCTGGAACTCCGTGCATGAGCTCGCGGCCTCTCCTCTCACTGGCCTGCAAAATGGCGACCGCCTCCAAAGGCGTTATGGATGAGCTCGTCATCTCACTCTAACCTGAAGGATAAGCAGCTTGCCAACATCTATGAAATATGTGTTGTGCAAGCGAAATCAATTTCTGCCCCCACACAGGATCTGTAGCGGTCAGAATGGACAGGAATAGAATCAATACTGTAAGAAACGAGCCACGCGAACTCAAACCTCCGAAGAACAGGATCCGTATCGGTTTGAACAAATTAGAATAAAATCAATGCTGTAAGAATCAAGCCGCATCTCCGAGCCGAAAGCTCCACGAAATAGGATCCATAGCAGTCTGAACGAATACTGTAGGAATAAAATCAATACTGTGTGTAAGGAGTGAGCCGCTTCCCCGAACCCAAAGCTTCAGGGAGCAGCATCCCTACCAGTCTAAACGAATATCGTAGGAGTAAAATCAATAATGCAAGAAACGAGCCGATTCTGGGAGTCGAAGGCTCCAGGGAACATGAAAGACGGCTGAACGAATAGGAATTGAACCGGAGGATCAGTAGCAACCTCAACGAACAGAGGGAAGAATCGGAGATGGCAGACCACCACCAACTGGGGGAAGCAGGCGCCACGTACATACGCATATTACCCAGGTGTGCAACCCAGACAGGCTTCGGCCAAGACAACGATCTTTCTGGAACACGCCCCAGCTTACCATTTGATAGAACACTTCCGGGTATTCCCAGTAGCCACGGCAAGCCGACTTGGCAGTTCAATATATCAGCTGCCATACTTGCACTGTAGCTGCCACAGATCGACGGCGCGTGGCTCTCAGCTCCCCTAGCTCGCTCTCACTCAGCTCTTTCGCCACCCCATCCTGTGTGTTTGTGGCGTGACAGGTGGATCGTTCCTTCCTTCCACTCGGTAAACCTCGCCTGGGGTTGCACTTGCAGCTTTCTGCCTGAAAGGAAAGAGCGATGGAAGTGGATCTTGGGGCGAGAATCATGTTGTGGGAAGAATCCGTTTCGGTGTTAGGCTGGTGAGATGAGTCGTTAGCTGGAGAATGAAAAGGGTTCGAGAAGGCCGGTTAAGTTGAAGGTGGGGGGCATACATAGTTCATTTTGGGATTGTGGAGGATCAGTGGGGACCCCACGTCCAGACCAGCCTCGGGTTTGTTGGATCAATGCACATGCTGTAGTACCCACGAGAACGCCATACGCATTGTTGGTGAAGGTATGCAGTTCTGAGATTGTAGATAGTGTGATTTCTGCGAACTCTCGTACGGAATACAGCTGATCGCGCGCAAAAGTAGCACAGTTTGGTGGTTTCGCGTTGCGCTTTGTTCGGCGACCCTGAGCCGAGTCGCGGGACTGCCCATCGCACGGCAGTTGACAAGCATACGCCACGCGTCCGTCGTTGGCTCTCTTTCTCCTTTGCACTCGATCGAACAGTACGCGGCGGCAACCACGCTTTGGACATCGAACACCGAATCTACTTGGCACACGCACGGCACGGTACTGGCCTGATTAGGGCTTCTTTCGTACTGTTCGATATTACCCAGACGAAAGTCCCTTCCCGTCCTCGGTATCCCCCAGCTTTCACCCAAAATTAACCCTCTTCTCCCGGCTATTGCCTTTGCTCCACTCTCACCGAAGGGAAAAAGGGAGAACAATTTCTGGCCTCGGGAAGGAAAAGAAGAAGAATCCACTTTTTGTTTGTCAATTGTGCTGAAGCTCCTTTTACCGGCATGAGTTTTGCGCTGGCGACCTGACAGTGCCAAGTTGTCTTGTCTCGTCCACGGTTAGACCGCCCCTCTCAAGGTTCATGCACCACTAAACCAAATGTGGTGGTGGTGGATCATGGATGTTCCGGGGTAATTGACTTTATCCAGAGTGCGGAGTACGACGTCGACATTTAGCCTGATGCCATGGAAACCAGTCCATCCAATCGCTGTTCTCTATGGAATCAATGGAACACCTACCGGCTCAGGGGAACGCATAACTGCCCTACTGTGATGGTGGGATAAATGCGCCCTGGCCGCTGTTGGATTTCGGCGGCCCCAGTGTAATTGCCAGTGTCAACCCCAACTCCATGTGTGATGGGGCCCACCGGTGACTCCACCGACGCACTCCACCCGGCACCAGAACACGCTCGTGATTCTTACTATGCTCTAGTGGGACGAAAATCGCCCACAGTTGTCTCTGTTGCCATACGGCCCACGCGGCCGTTGGTCGAGTCCCTTCCCCGGATGAATAGAAGGCGCGCTAGAGCGTACTCTAGATGCGATTGCTTTCGGGGTACTGGGGTTGTGTTGGGAGGGGCAATGAGAGAGAGGAGGCAACCCCAAAATGCATATATAGTCATTAACTCCCCGTCCCTTACACCAAGAGGTATCCCCAAGATCGGCCATCGACAACCTGCATTGCGAGCATCTCAACCGCCGCCATGCCGTTCTACACTCCAAGCAAACCGACCTTCGAAGTCGCCGGACGCGAGTTCCCGCGCATTACCTGGTGGAACGAACCTGGCATGAGGTCGCTGTACATCTGCCTCGGCTTCGTTGTCTTGACGTCTGCAACAAACGGTTATGATGGATCGCTCATGAACGGTCTCCAGGCTATGGATGCATGGAAGAATGGTGAGCGCCCTACGCGCTGGATTTGGCCTTAACCCCGAATACGTCCTAACATACCTCACAGAGTTCGCGTTCCCCAATCCGAGCTCCCGTGGTCTCCTCAACGCCATCATGTCAGTCGGATCTATCTGTGCGCTCCCGGTTGTCCCATATACCGCCGATATCCTCGGCAGACGTTGGGGTATCATTATTGGCTGCACGATTATGATTCTCGGAGTTGTTCTCCAATCGATTGGTATTAACATTCAACTGCTCACTGCGTCCCGTTTCCTCGTCGGTTTCGGCGTGGCCATCGCTCATGGAGCTTCCCCTCTTCTTGTTGCGGAACTTGTCCATCCCCAGCACCGTGCGATTTACACCACAATTTACAACTGTACCTGGTATTTCGGTAGCATTATTGCAGCATGGACCGCTTTCGGCACAGACAAGCTGGGAGACCATAATAACTGGGCATGGAGAATCCCCACCATCCTCCAGGCCCTGCCGTCCTGCCTGCAAATGATCTTTATCTGGTACGCTTACCGCAGCTTCTCTGGGACACATTTCCCTCTCCATTGTATAGGCTGACACTATGAACAGGTTCGTGCCAGAATCGCCGCGTTTCCTTATCGCCAAGGGAAAGCATGAGCAAGCCCTCAAAGTTCTTGCTGACGTACACGCTCGCGGCAACCAAGATGATGAGCTGGTGCAGCTCGAGTACACCGAGATCACCGAGACCATCAAGCTGGAGCAGGAGTTCGAGGGTAACGGGTGGAAACAGCTGATCAGCACCAAGGGCAACCGCCATCGTCTTATCATCCTCATCTCTCTCGGCTTCTTCTCCCAGTGGTCTGGCAACGGACTCGTGTCTTACTACATGTCTGACGTTTTGGAGCTAGTCGGCATTACAGAGTCTGACAAGAAGCTTGAGATTAACGGCATCCTGAATATTGTCAACTTCTGTGTCGCCTTGTTCATGTGCTTCTGGATTGACAAGCTCGGCCGTCGCCTACTCTTCCTTACTGCAACTGGAGGCATGCTCGGAGCCTTCATTATCTGGACCGCAACTGCATCAATTGTCGCCAGGACCGACAAGGATCACCCCAATACCATGGCTGCAAATGCTGAGATCACCTTCATCTTCATCTTCTACTGCTTCTACAACATGGCCTGGTCTGGTCTGCTTGTTGGTTACGCCGTCGAGATCTTGCCATACAGCATCCGTGCCAAGGTACGTCACCCCATTGATATACGAGGCTAGAAACACCGATACTAACTTAGCTCTAGGGTATGACCGTCATGTGGCTCGCGATCGATCTCTCGCTCTTCTTCAACAGCTACGTCAACCCCGTCGCCCTCGGCAAGCTGGGATGGAAGTACTACATCGTGTACGACGTCTGGCTAGCCTTTGAGCTTTTCATCGTCTGGCTCTACTACATCGAGACCAGCAACACCCCACTCGAGGAGATCGTCAAGCACTTCGACGGCGAGGGCGCCTTGTTGGGCGGCGCCGTCGCCACCGATAAGAGCAGGCATCTGGTCGAGCAGATCGAAGGCTACAGCAACGCCGGTGGCGAGGAGGGTGTCCACGGCACGAACCACATCGGCGAGAAGTCGCCGCAGGTCGTGACCGAGGAGAACAAGGCGCTGAACTAGGGCTTGCCATTGTAGGTGTGCGCTGGTGCGCGGCGCCTCTGGCTGATAGAAAGATTCTTGGATTACACTCTTTTGTATGATGTTGATTAGATAATATGAAACAGTAGCGGCTAATAGATTTATTTACCCTCTGGATTATGGTTTTATTTCTACTGTGGAATGATTGCAACGTGATTATGTTTTTGAGTGACTTGGCTATTTTTCCGATCTTGGAATTACAATCGATTGATTATTATACCTGGTAATATTAACCCAAGGAATGGAGACCAATTTTGTTCGCCCTCTAGATTATATATTTAGGATATTATATATTGGGCATAGTGATTTAAGTATATTCCTCAAATAGTAGTAGCAGTAAACTACCCTGACGGAAAAGTTGAATATTTTCCATCATCACCACAACCACGATCACCCAATAAGGGTCACCCATCCCAAAACCCCCATACATAATCCCCAAAAACCCCAAACCATCACCAAACGTCCCCGCACAGAGTAATTACATCCCTTCACCAAGCATCACACTCCCTCCCCAATCGCCTCCTCCGAAAAAACCCCTATCGTGACCCTTCCCCCCCCCAAAAAAATGCCGCCCCCTACATCGCCGCGCCCACGTACGTCCCGCGCCCGCCTGCCTAAACGGTCCCCCAAGCGAGCCCACCCCCGCCGCCAAGCATACGTAGCTCCGCATCCAATCCCTCGCGACATTTCTCTGCGCCGCGCGCGCAACATCACCTCCTCACCTCAGCACAGCATATCTGGCCACCTCACTTCTCGTTGCGCGCAGAAACACACACTCGAGCGGATCGATTAATTGACTTCACGCGGAACGAAAATATTCGAAGCGAAAGAGGGATAGCAAGATGAGTTTCTTGGGACTCAAAACATTCGATGACCCGAATCGGGCGCCGAGCTCGGGGTCGTTTGCGACGTTTATGATTGTTGCGCGTACGTCCCCTTCATCCTCCCTCTATCCCTCTCCTCCCTTCCCTCCCTCCATTCATCTCTCTCCCACCATCTCTCTCCTCCCTTCCCCTTCATCTCTCCCCTCCCTCCCCCCCCAATTCCCCTCCCCAT